>NMRB01003425.1:7883-51504 GCA_002633025.1 Notospermus geniculatus | reverse complement strand
TCTGTCTGTCTGTTCAGTCTGTCACACCTGTAACTTTGTTCCTGCAAGAGCTACAGACCTGGAAATGTGACCTACCCCCAGGTTTCATGACCTGAGCTACAAGATGGAATGAAAATTTCCGGTCTCCGATACCTGGTTCATGGTGAAAATGATATTTCAAAAGTTGAGATTTTGTCTGTCACACTTTTGTTTCTTGAATAACTTGTCTCCGAGGCCAGGTAGAGCACTAGTAACAAGTTCCTTCCCTATGTTTATGACCCTTCGCAAGATACTGGCATCAACGAATTTATCCTCCAGTGTCAGCATCATAATGATATTGATATATCAAATTTGATATTTTGACATATCGGGAGATCTGCCACAGTAAGCGACTTGAAACTGGTATCACAACATCATAGCTCATCCACGGATGTTATTGCAATTGAATTTTTCAGTTTGCACCTGCTCGGTCGCATGATATTCGCTGATATCATGGTGAGATTTGATATTCAAATTTGATAACATGACATAAGTCAGCATCTGGTGATGGTAGAAGCCTAAAACCTTCAGCTACACTTAAGCCGCCCATACATGGCGCAATATTATTGCACAATATGGGGCCCAAATGGGTGGTGGTGTGCTTCTAGCATGATAATTAGAAGAAAGATTGACAATAATATTGCCCATTGTGATCCTCATATTGTGCAATAATATTGATCGTGTATGGGCAGCTTTAGGTTATCAAGGATGAGCTTTCAGATTACGCAATGACCTTGAAGGTCAGAGGTCAAGGTCAAGGTCAAACAGTTCTAAAGTGCAAATCTCCTCTGAATTGCAGGAGAAAACGATTAAAGAAGCCTGAATTAACCATCCCCGACAGGTTTTATCAGGAATCCTGTTCCAGTTACGCAATACTTCTCAAGGTCAGAGGTCAAGGTCACAGTCAACTGTCACAAATAACATAAGTCAGAACCTGGTGATGGTGGAAGCCTAAGACCTTCACCTGCACCTAGGTTATCAAGGATGAGTTTCCAGATTACGCAATGACCTTGAAGGCCAGAGGTCAAGGTCAAGATCAAACAGTTCTAAAGTGTAGCTCAGAATTTCAGGAGAAAACGTATTAGAAGCCAGAATTAACCATCTCCTTCTGAAGTTAAATCAAGGATCCCTGTTCCAGTTACGCAATACTTCTCAAGGTCAGAGGTCAAGGTCACAGTTAACTAGCTCTAGAGTAGTAAACTTCTCATCGGAAACCATTGACATCGCTCCGATGTCCTTTTCTTGTTCTGAGATATTTCAATAAATTTATTATGATTTTTTATATGAGACTTAGTTGTTCATAGTAGTATATCGAACCCTACTTTGTAGCGTGCCCTCCGAGAGATTCTATATATAGAAAAGCAGATGAAAAACGCTACAGCACACATTCAGCCAATCACCGGAATTTGCATGGTGTTGGCCGTGGAGATTGGTCCCTCAAAATGTGTTCGCCACGGGTCAATATGCTAGTATTCATATAAAACTACTTAAGTCAAAGTGTGATACTTATCTTTTGTGTTGAACAAACGATAAGTGTCACACTTAAACTTAAAGCCCCACAGTATTGAATTTTACGATATTTTCAAAAAGTTAGGAGAGTGCACATAGAGGTCCCATAGCCTGGTGAAGGTCCCCAAAATGCTTGCCTGATACGCACTTCACAGAATCAAGGCCTAGTGTTCAGCACGCATTGGAAAAAACTGCAGGGGCAGCTCTAATGTATTCTGACAGAGCGCAGTACATTTTACACTACGCTGACGTCGTGTGAGAATCGCGGCGATGATTTGCGTTTTTTTAACCCTAATTTTACGATTACGTTTACGAATTGAAAACGTAATCGTAATCGTAATCGTAAATCGTGATGGTGCTAAACCTACTTAATATCGTAGTGAGATTTGATATTCAAATTTGATAATATGACGCAAGCCAGAATCTGGTGATGGTAGAAACCTAAAACCTTAACCTACACCTAGGTTATCAAGGATGAGCTTTCAGATTACGCAATGACCTTGAAGGTCAGAGGTCAAGGTCAAGGTCAAACAGTTCTTAAGCACAAATCTCCTCGGAATTTCGGGAAAAAACGAATTAGAAGCCTGAATTTACCATCCCCGATATGTCTAATCAGGGATCCTGATCCAGTTATGCAATACTTCTCAAGGGCTGAGGTCAGAGGTCAAGGTCACAGCCAACCATCACAAATAACAAGAGACAGAACCTAGTGATGGTGGAAGCCATCTACACCTACGTTATCAAGGATGTGCTTTCAGATTACGCAATGACCTTGGAGGTCAGAGGTCAAGGTCAAACAGTTCTAAAGTGCAAATCTGCTCAGAATTTCAGGAGAAAACTAATTAGAAGCCCGAATTAACCATCTCCTATAAGTTTAATCAAGGATGCCTGTTCCACTTACGCAATAATTCTCAAGATCAGAGGTCAAGGTCACATAAATCAGAACCTGGTGATGGTAGACGCCTAAAACGTTCACCGAATCACCTAGGTTAACAAGGATGGCCTTTCGGATTACGCAATGACCTTTAAGGTCAGAGGTCAAGATCACGGTCAGACAGTTCTGAAATGCAACTCTACTCAGAACTTCAATGGAAAACTACATGTAATTAGAAGTGGTCGGGCCAATTGTCGACGCGAGTCAAGGAATAGCAGAAGATCGAATACTCAGAAACAGCAATTTACTATCCTTCTACTTCCATAACGTAACTACATACGTTCGTTGGTTCGGTTTCGGTTAACTGCAAATTATAAAATATAAGGAGGTAAGTATTCGACAACCAATAAGATAATGTTTAAGCAAATAGGTACGAGTGTATCGATACGAAAGAGACGGGAAAACGGAAGAAATTCTAAACTAAAGAATTCGGCCGAAAATGGAAAATTATCTATGTACAGCCAACTTACCAAATTTGGCCTACTTCACTCTATACGACGTGCACTCCAGGACCGTGGCGAGAAGTGAATACCCGGCAAAACGCCCCTGGATTTAAAGCCCAGCGAAGCCTTTGTCACACTAAGTGACCAATAGAAACATTAAGAAAATTGGAAGGGTCCACAATTGGATGGGACCAACCAAAGCCAAAAAGGGTTCAAGGAGTATATAAATTTAAAGGGACCATATTAATTTTAAAGATTCCAAACGAAAGAGGGAAACTAAACTTCCGGTATCCACCAAGAAGCCTGCATTAACCATCCCCTATTGGTTTAAAATCAAGGATCCCTGTTCCAGTTACGCAATACTTATCAAGGTCAGAGGTCAAGGTCACAGATAACTAGCTCTAGAGTAGTAAACTTCTCATCGGAAACCATTGACATCGATCCAATGTCCTTCTCTTGCTGCAACTGAAATTTTCAGTTTGCACCAGCTCGGTCGCATGATATTTGCTGATATCATGGCGAGATTTGATATTCATATTTGATAACATGACATAAGTCAGAATCTGGTGATGGTAGAACCCTAAAACCTTCACCTACACCTAGGTTATCAAGGATGAACTTTCGGATTATGCAGTGACTTTGAAGATCAACGGTCAAGGTCAAACAGTTCTAAAATGCAAATCTGCTCAGAATACCAGGAGTAAACTAATTAAAACCCTGCATTAACCATCTCCTATAGGTTTAATCAAGGATCCCTGTTCCAGTTACACAATAATTCTCAAGGTTAGAGCCCAAGGTCACAGTCAGTCGTCACAGATAACATGAGATAAGTCAGAACCTGCAACCTGAACCTGGTGGAAGCCTAAAATCTTCACCTACACGTAATCAAGGATGACCTTCCAGATTACGCAATGACCTTTAAGGACAGTGGTCAAGGTCAAGGTCACACAGTTCTAAAATGTAAATCTGCTCAGAATTTCAGGAGAAAATAATTAGAAGCCTGTATTAACCATATCCTAGATTTAATCAAGGATGCCTGTTCCACGCAAAACTTATCAAGGTCAAAGGTCAAGGTCACAGTGTATCAGCTCTAGAGTAGTAACTTCTACTGGAAATTGGCTAGTGGTAGATTGGCTACTGTCATCAGGATCGGAAACCATTGACATTGCTCCGATGTCCTGTTCTTGTTCATACCTTGTTGGCACTGATCCGTGAAGACATTCATATTTGACCAATTTCCCAGGTGGCATGTCGTGGTCAAAGGTGTCTTTTCCATTGATGACTTGAATACAAGATTGCTGTCCCGGCAGCTGACCGACACTATCGTGGTGTGACTGACGTAATCACGGCGATCAAGGCCGCGAGAGTTCCCTCTCTTCCTGCTGCTGAACACCAGATCCCGATTTGATGTGTCAGGGATGTAACAAGGCTCTGAAATCAACAAGCAACCCTTATGAAAAATTCCCATGTGTTATTTATTTTTTTCACATGTGGGAATTATTTCACATATGTCAAAATAAGGCCATGTGTGAAATTTGCCGCTTTTTTCCCATGTGTGAAAAATTCCCATGGGATTTTGTTTGAAATCCCATATGTGAATCATGTAATTCCAATATTGGTCATAATCTTAGTTCACCGTTTTTCGCTATTTTCTTCATCACCTGACTTGTGTCAGATGTAGAAGGAAAAGGCCACCATCAGGTGCAGCCTTACATTATAAATAACTTTAATCTTAGCCAATAGGCTGAGAAGCTTTAACAGAGTCGACTTATCGAATGTATATGGATTGAATGTCGAATACAGGGTTCCCCGTTTTTGATTGGCACTTTTACAATCCGAAAAAAGACGACGTTGAATTCTTTGAAAATTTTGATCAGTGCTTAGAGGAGGTGTTTAGAAACTCACCACACTATGTAACAATCATAGGTGATTTTAATTGTGAATTTTTGAAAACTATTAATAGACGTATGACGACAACTATGCAAACGCATGGCCTACACCAAATTATCGACAAGCCAACAAGAATAACACCCAGATCCAAGTCTCTCATAGATATTATCCTTGTAAATGATAGCCTAAGACCATTGGTCAGAAACTGTGGTGTGACAGCTCCGTTTTGTAGTGATCATCATGCAACCTGGTTTGAACTGTCTGACCCAACTAGGACAAAAGTAAATGTAGAGAAATTAGTATGGTTCTACGACAGAGGTGACTACGAAAGCTTAAACGTAGCACTCCAAGCTAATATTGATATCGATGAAATTTACAACGAATCTAATAGCATAGAAGACACGGTAAACACTTTTAACGACGCTCTGCTCAACGAGGCTAATCGGTATATTCCTAGCAGACGAATTCGAGTGGTTCGGTCAGACAAGCCGTGGATGAATCATGAAATCAAACTGCTGATTAGAAGTCGAGAACGAGCGCACAAAAAAGCTGTGCGTACAAATAATGGTAACCATTGGGCGCGTTTCCGCCTCCTTAGGAATCAGGTGAAGGACAAGTAGGGTAAAAATGAGAGAGGTGGGCCAACTGAATTTTGACTGAAAAACTTTAACTGAGTTTTGACTGAAAACCTAACCTTCCCACAGCCAGCTTCTAACTGAAAAACGACTGAAAAACTTTAACTGAGTTTTGACTGAAAACACATTTTCTAACTTTTTCAAATTTTCCATTTCAACAATTTTTTGTAACTCTGCCACTTTTCTAACTCTGCCACTTTTCCACAACTTTCCACAGCTCTTCCCCCATCTGTCAAATTGTCCACTTCCACACAGGTCCGGCCTGCTAACTGCCAGGTTTTTCATTTCGACAACGTATATCTAATACACCCTGATTCTCTCAATATACACAAAATGACAGACTCCCCCACTGACATCTGGGCCAGAGTCCTCGAACAGCAGACCATTCCGACTCAAAACGGAGAAGTGATGATCCTCACTATGGTCGACAATGAAGGTGATATTGACAGAATGATCACTCGGGTGACCCATGAGGACAATATGTTCACAACTTTTACGGGCGCAGTCATCAAAAATGAATTTAGGGAAAGAGATATTATGGATTTGATCTCACGATGGGAGCAGCGAATGGGGGCTTACAAGCCAACAAATGTTTGACAACGTATATCTAATAGATCTTGATTCTTAGTGTATAAATGGATTACCTTACGAGAGATTGTGTGAAGTGTTTTGAGGAAAAGCTATTAGAAGATTTCAAAGCGCATACTAAGAGTAAATTTGGAAGAGCGAATACATGTAAAGCTTGTAGAAATAAATATCAAGTACAAAGACTGCAGGAAAATCCTTCAATTAGAAAATCTAAGAATCTATCTGTTCAGTTAAATAGTTGTCTTAAAAACAAACAACAGACATCAACATTAAAAAAATATCTTGACTGTAGTTTAGATGTTCTATACAAATGGATAGAATACCAATTTGATGACAACATCAGTTGGGAAAATCATGGGTCATATTGGCAGATTGATCACATTTTACCCAAATCTCAGTTCAATCATTTGAATGAAGAAGAGCTTATGTTATGTTGGAATTTTAGAAATCTTAGGCCAATTTCAGCAGAAGAAAATTGGAAAAAAGGAAGTAAAATAGATTATCGGCTCTACTACCAAAATGTATCACTTGCAGCAGAATTTTTAGAAGAATTTGATATATAAAAATTTTTCTATAAATAAATGAACACTCTCTCTGAAAAGGTGATCTCAACTTTTTCAGGGCGTGGTGTGTCCCTGGGTTCCAAAGTTTTGACCAAGTGGTATCTCTGAGGAACCCAAATCACACGTGTGGATGCAAGTACTTTGAGTCTGTCAGTCGATAAGTGAGAATTTTGTAAACGAATATCATTTTATAGTCAGTCACTGACTATAAAGTGTGTTTCTATTGTGATATGAAAAATAAATCATCTATATCTAATACATTTGAAATTTATTGATATAATAAATGGAGCGTCAGTTTCGTTTACAAAATTCTCACTTATCAAGCGATGAGCTGAAAGTACTTGCATTCAGAAACCATATCAAGAATTACGGATCGCTGTCACGGCAGATGCTACTCGAAAAACTGAGCCAGATCCCTGATGTCCCAACTGAGGTCATCATCGACAAGCCTCTTCCTGATTTAAGTCAAATTGAAAAACGTGTGTTAGCTCAACGCGTGGGTATCAAAAACATCAGAGCTATACCTAAAGCTGAGCTCAATCAGTTATTGGATGGTTACAATCTAGATATTCCTCAGATCCAGCCTAGACCTGTCAAACAAAAAATACAACTTACATTTGAACAAATTTTAGCAAAACCTCTCAATGAGCTGACCATAAAGCAGTTCAAACAAGTCGCCAGGCACAATGAGTATTTTGGTTACTCAAAATTTACTAGAAAAGCAGATTTGATACAATTCTTGCAAGGTGAAAAACCAATCAGAATTTTGAAAGACAATTTAGTAAAACAGGCTGTTGAGCTAGGGCTTGATATCACTCCAAAAACGACAAAAAAATTCCTTGCAGAGTGGCTTGATCGGAGAACAAAATTTCGCACATTTCAATCTGCTTTCAAAGGATATGCAAATCACTATCAAATTGGGGGACAACCAAAAACGGGCATAAAAACTTTCATAGAAAAAATTTCAGAGTTACTTCAAGGTAAACTTAAGCAGGAAAACAAAGAAGGTCTTAAAGTTGGCTTTGTGTTGAATATTTTAATGCAGAAAGGAACAGAGGTTAAAGAGTTTCAGTTGAGGATTATGAATGAGATTCTAGCTGTCGATCAGGAGCTCAATATTAACAAACTGATTGAGCAGCTTTTGACTGAAATGAAAAATATTGTAACCAAAGGTTCAAACTGGAAATTCCTTGAAATTACTGGCCTTGATTTACATACCATAAAATATCAGCCACTCGTTGGCAGCTCTTATATAGAGCTGCCTAAAGAAATACGAGTAAAAAAGGCTGTGATTAATGTAAGAAATACGGATCAAAAATGTTTTAGATATTCAATTGAGGCAGCCCTCCTCAATTTAAATGATCATCAAGACCGAGTAACAAACTACAACAGGTGTGAATTCGATGACATGTTTAAAGGCCTAGAGTACCCTGTTAAAATCAAGGACATAGACATATTTGAGAAAAATAATCCTGATATCGCAGTCAATGTTTATACATTTTTAAAAACTCGATTTGGAAAACTTGACATCACGCCAAAGAGAGTATCAGATAAAATTGTACTTGAAGAGTCCTATATCAATCTTCTTTATTTCAAAGACAGTACAATTGAGCCTGAACATGACACGGTTGTGCAAGTGAAAGACAATGTTAATTCACATTATGTCTGGATTAAAGATTTTTCTAAGCTTGTATCAAGTCAGAAATCCAAGCGAAATGGACAGGTCAAAATATGCTTCAGGTGTTTAAAAGTTGTATCAGCTGAGACTAAGGATCTCCGTGATAAAAGATTCGCAGAGCATATGGAAAATTGTACGAAATTTGAATGTGTAAAAACCTGCATGCCGTCAGATAAAAATAACATCCTACGTTTTAAAGATTACAGATCTCAACAAAAACACCCTATTGTCATCACAGCTGATTTCGAATCGACACTCAAAAAAGTGGACACAAAACTAGGTGACAAGACTGTTCAGACTCAGCAGCATATTCCTAATAGTTACTCACTCTATGTTCAGTACAGTTTCCCTAAGAAAAATGAGCTTTTCACTTTTATTGAAGATGATGACATCGCAGCACATTTTGCAGATAAAATCACATCGCTTTGTGAACAACTTGGGAAAGATATTTTACTCAACTCCAAGCCTATGACACCCCTGACAGCAGCAGAACAGAATCAATTCAGGTCAGCGACCAACTGTCACCTCTGTGAAAAAGTATTCACTGACAATGATGTTAATGTCAGAGATCATGATCATTTCACAGGGAGCTACAGAGGACCTGCTCATGCTTCATGTTATTTACAGTTTCAGGCGCCAAAGTTCATCCCTGTTTATTTTCACAATTTATCAGGCTATGACGCACATCTGTTTGTCAAGAACCTCCGAGGAAAACTCAACGTGATTGCAAATAACATTTCATTTTCTAAAATGTTACCTATTGAGACTGAAACAATTGAAGTCAGATTTCTTGACTCACTCAGATTGATGCAGTCATCATTGGACTCACTGGCTAAAAATTTGCCAGATTCTGAGAAGACTAGCCTTAGACAACATTTCAAAGATAAATTTGAGTTAGTCAATCAGAAAGGCATTTACCCATATGAATGGATGGATAGCTTTGACAAACTACACAAAACCTCACTGCCGAGTAGAGAAGAGTTTTACTCTTCCCTCAATGACACGCATGTTAGCTGTGCTGACTATGCTCATGCTAAAAACGTGTGGCAGGAATTCGACTGCAAAACATTCAAAGACTATCACAAAATTTACCTCGAAACGGATGTGCTACTCCTAGCAGACATTTTGGAGAACTTTAGAAATACTTGCATGAATATCTACAAGTTGGATCCTGCATTCTTTTATACAGCGCCAGGACTTGCATGGCAAGCGATGTTGAAAATGACAGATGTTCAGTTAGAGCTGCTGACTGATGTAGAAATGTACAATTTTTTCGAGTTAGGGATTCGAGGAGGAATATGTCAAGCGAGTCACAGGCATGCTAGAGCAAACAATCCTGCTATGAAAGACTTTAATCCAGAGTCACCCACAAGTTACATCACCTATTTGGATGCAAACAATCTTTATGGATATGCCATGGGGCAGCAGCTTCCTCATTCGGACTTTGAATTGATGACAGATCTGCAAAACTGGCAGGACTTACCTTGCACGCTAGAGGTCGATCTGGCATATCCCGAACAGCTTCATGACCTGCACAATGCTTATCCACTGGCTCCTGAACATATGAATGACAAGCTAATCCCAAATCTGCACAACAAACAGAAATACATCTTGCATCATACCACATTGAAGTTTTACCTATCTCAAGGCTTGAAACTAACTAAAATTCACAGAGGAATATCGTACAAAGAATCAGATTTCCTGAAACAATATATTGACTTCAACACGTGTCTCAGAGCTCAAGCTAAAAATGATTTTGAAAAAGACTTGTTCAAATTGATGAACAATTCAGTGTTTGGCAAGACTATGGAATCCGTGAGACGCAGAAAGGACATCACATGAGCAACCAATGTTAATCAGTTAAGAAAACTCGTTAACACGAACAACTACAGGTCTCACAAAATATTCAGTGAAGAGCTTGTTATGGTTGAGCGGCAGCGCGCAGAGGTGTATTTGAACAAACCAATTTATCTAGGACAGGCCATCTTGGATATTTCAAAAAACCATATGTACGACTTCCATTACAATCATATGATGAAAAAATATCCAGATACAGCTCAGCTACTGTATACAGACACAGATTCACTTGTATATCATATTCAGACCAGTGACCTCTATGCGGACATGAAAAGTGACTCTCATCTGTATGATTTCTCAAATTTTCCACGGGAGCACCTGCTGTATTCTGACAAAAATAAAAAAGTCATTGGAAAATTTAAAGATGAAGAAGCTGGACATGCCATTGAGGAATTCATCGCTCTGAGATCCAAACTGTATGCTTACACAACTGACAGGGTGGTTAAAAAATGCAAGGGCATCAAGAAAAATGTTGTCCGAAATGAGATAACCTTTGACGAGTACAAAAAGGTCCTCCTCGAAAGAGTGCCAATTGAAAAACAGATGTCAGTATTCAGAAGTCGAGATCATCAACTGTTTACTGAGAAAGTGAAAAAGGTAGCGCTCGATGCCGCCGACGATAAAAGGATGATTCTAGCCAACGGTATTTCTACCCAATCGTTGGGGTATAAAAAATGCTAAAATAAATGAAATCATTTCAGAAACTAAATCCTCAGGTGCAGTACAAGCTAGAATACAAAAATAACCTGCTGGCCAAAGATGCATTCATTCATCAGACTATTTCAGTCACACCGTCAGTAACGTTTCCTTACAACGTGATTGATATCTTCCCTGACAAGCGGTCACCAAGAACATTTTCCACTTACAAGCAAGTTCAGGACTATATAAAAAATGCAACCATAGACAGTTGGGAGAATCAATTTAAGTTTGCACTATATTGCGCCACATATGGGTGTGGCATCTCCTGGAACAATCATATTAATCAGCAAGAGCCGTTAGCACGATCAATTTTTAGATTCCATGTGTATTTTACCATCAGAAAAATATTGCATCAGTTAAAAACACCTTTGCCTGGAAACCCTGACCATAATGCTGACAAGAACCCATATGACAGGCAAGCATATGAACAATTGAAACTTGAGTTTGGAAAGTTAGATTTTAACTATTTTCACTATGGCAGAGTTAAAACAGTTCCTCTGGGTATTACATTAACTGGATATCAATATTTGCAGCGACAATTAAAAGTATATTTGTTTAATGCCGACAGACATGGCTGGGTCAACATCGATCCCAGAAAACTGTATATAAATACATTGAAATTTACACATTCTGATGACTGGACTAACTTTATACTGCTCGACAGTGAAGGCTTTACACGGGCAGGCATGTCCAGAATCAATGAGTCCATTCGTACCTATGTGTACTGTATTTTAGGTGCTCAAGCAATGATGCGTCAAGATATTGATCAGTCCATTGACACACAAAAACAATTTGCAAACTTGGTTGAAGATGCAATCCAGGGTCAAACGTTAGTAGACTCGGTGAAGACATTTCAGGAATCGGTTCAGGATACTCAGGGGCTAAGTTTACTGATACGATCACAACAATCTTACAATAATGCTGTGGCAAAAGTGGGCTCAAGACTAGATTTTGCAGTGGGCGCAGGGCTTCAGCTCATTCCCAGTGATATGAGATTGCATATTGGCAAGGTTCAAGGGTATAACAATACGATTTTAACTGCAAACGACGATATGACATTTGGAAAAAATGTGAATATTAACGCGATACATGTGCCCACTCCTACACATGCGCAACCCATACAACATGAAGTCCCTACACATACTGCTGAACTGCAAACCAATTTGCTGGCTACTGCAGAAACAGTCAATCAAACCTCTCACACAGTTTTTACAGGGGCATTAGTGTTGATGGCCATTTTACTGGAATATTTCTTTTAAAATAAATGGAAGCTGAGTATGAGAAGTATAAATACCCATCTGCAATGAAGTTTTACAAGCTTATGAAAATACAAACTCCTGATGTAAAATTTCAGGACATTGATGCATTTATCAGGTCACAGAAAAGCTATCAACTTCACAAAAAGCCTAGAAAACAATCCAAGGTCATATCATTGCATACCATGAAAATGCCCTGTGGTTCATTGACTTGCTTGACATGTCAAATTATTCACGGAAGAACTCTGGTTACAAATGGATTCTACTTTGCATTGACACTTTTACAAGAAAAGCTTATGCAGCTGCGTTGAAAAATAAGACAAGACTTGAAGTCAAAAAAGGTTTTGAACAAATTTACAAGGACTCAGGCCCAATCAAACTCATTATCTCTGACTCTGGGAGTGAATTTCTCAATAAACCTGTGCAAGAGTTATTCAAAGAATTGCATATCAGGCATGATACAGTAGATGTCAGCGATCACAATGCACTAGGTTTGATTGACAGACTTAGCAGAACCATCAAAGAAATCATTTTCAAAGACTTTACTGAGAAAGATTCAGTAAAGTGGGCTGAACACCTGCAAGACTATATTGATGCTTACAACGATCGTCCGCACAGTGGAATTTTAGATTACAGTCCAAATGAAGCCACTGGCCATTCGGCCGAGTTACTGAATTTAAATTTGCAAAAGTCAATGCCGGTTGAACACAGCTTCTCAGTTGGCGAGCTTGTCAGAAAGAAATTGGCTAGACCTAGATTTACTAAAGGCTATAAGCAAATTTGGACAAGTAGAACTTATACTGTAAAAAGTATTGACGGTGTTCATGCTATGTTGAATTCCGATGACCGTGTCAGATTAGATGACTTGCAAAAAGTGAAGGATATTTCAGATATAGAAGAGTCTGAGGTAACCAAGGTAGAAAAAGAAGCTAAAATTGAAAAAATCCTGAAACACAGAGAAGGTCTCGATCCTGACAATATAATATAAATAAATGGACTGCATCAATATTGTTACAGGCTTCACTTCGTCAAATACTGATGATATTATCACACTGCATGATCAGAACATGAAAAATATCAATGAAGAATTTGAAAAAATAAAAACTGCACAGGCAGAGATGCATACTGATATGCATGCAGATAGGACCAAAACAAACCAATATATAGATGATATACATGAATATCTAAAACTTGTAGGCAGTTATTTATATGCAGAACTGAAAATGAGACGAGGATGGGCTAATGTGCCAGTTAAATTAAATCAGATACCTGAACGATCTGATGAAGATGATGACACTGAATATCGTCGTCGTAGAAAAGAGTTGAATGACAAATATAAGCGAAAAGAGATTGATAGCAATGAATATTGGAGCCAGCTCATGGAATTAAAACTTTCTTAAAAAATATTTATATAAATAAAGATGGAAGTAGGTAAATATCTCACTCCTTTTCGTGCTGCAAAAATTCCTAACGGACTTAAAGCAAAGAGACATTATGAGGTAATCACTCATAATCCTGATTCAGTAAAATCAGGGAGTACACTCTATGTCAAGCTTCCTCAACTAGAAAGAGGACAATTGATTGTGCCCAGCTCGTTGAAGTTAACATTTAAACTCGACACAGATTCAAAAGTAAGTGATGCTGCAGGTGCAGCAGATGCTGAGTTTACTGCAAATGTAGGGAGAAACATTGTTGAAAAACTAACCATGAAAATTGGAGGAAGAACTGTTAACGACATTGACAAGGCCTACATCTTCAATACGTTTAAAGATTTTTGGTTGACCGACAAGCAGAGAACCAACAGAGTTATGCAAGGGATTGACAAGACTCAGAGGCAAGGTGCAAATAAAAAGGCAGCATTAGTTACTGCATATAAAGATCGCTATGCAATTCCAATCGAATCTGAGGTCTTTGATCACTTTATGCCCTTTTATCCTTCGGCGCTGCTGGAGTCGGTGGAGTACAATGTAAAATTCAATGATCCCAAATATGTCATCACTGGTACTGCAACAGATAAAAAATATTCTGTTGAAAATATTCAATTAGAATATGAAACTGTATATGCACCACAAATTGCAAATGAAATTGAAAGCATGTACGCAGCAGAAGTACGCTGGTACTATGAAAATATTCATCTGTTAAAAACAGAAAATATTGGAACCAATAAGCGAGTCAATATCAACGTTGATGTCAATCGTGCGAGTATGAAAGCTATTTTACTGTTTTTCCAGCAAGCCTTTACTGAATATGATACTGAAAAAACGTCCTATCAAAATCCTGATATCACAAATGTGAGTATCACATCGGAAGGCATTTCTCACTGTATTTTCAAATCAGGAGTGAAGCCATACAATCAGTTTGATGAGATTAAAAGGCTTTTTATGAGTGAACATGTGAAACTCAAAGAAGACTGTATGATCGATGCCGTTAAATATTTTGGAGGTGGAAAATATGCGCTGTGGATTGATCTGCGCAGCACTGAAGATAATGAAGTGTTTGGCAGTGGAACTAAAATGAGTAACATCAAAAATGGACTGCAATTAGAAATGACACGAAGCACAGATACTGCATATGATATGCATGTCTATGTTATCGCAGATGCGATGATTGCATTAGACAATGGGAAGATCGCAGGAATTGTGCATTAAAATCTAAAAATAAATGAGTGAATTTTACTGTAACACCCCGTTCAATATGTTAATATCAGGGATGACTGACGCTGAAAGGGTAAATGTCGTCCTGGGTATATACAAAGATTACCCAGGATTTCAATCTTCACTAAAACAATACCCTGGGTGTAGTGTCGGTAGCCGATCATCACCCAGCATCAACAATCAGTGCCCAGGAACGAGTCCTATTTAGAAATCCCGTGGAATCTCGGGGTCTCGCGCCGCGGTTCTTGTTGAGTGTAGCTGTTCATAACATTCCTCAGGCGGTCACGTGCCCACGGGCGAGATGACCGCGAATCCAGGTGTCATTCGACGATGCTGGGTGATGTTCGGCTACCGAAATTACACCCAGGGTGTTGTTTTAGTGAAGATTGAGATCCTGGGTAATCTTTGTATATACCCAGGACGACATTTACCCTTTCAGCATGACTGACTGTGGGAAAACATATTTTATCTTAAACTTGCTTGAACAAGAATTTTTTGAAGCCTTTGATTACATTGTCATATTTTGTCCATCGATCGACATGAACAAAACCTATAAATATAGAACATGGGTGGAACATGATAAAAAATATTTTTATTTATCCTTCATACAAAGTACAAACTGATTTAAATGCTGCCCTAGAGGATGCTATCAATAGTTTTAAAGATGAAAATTTACAGACACTTTTTATTATTGATGATGCTGCCAATCTGTGGGAATCAAAAAGCAAGTGTACTAAACTCACTGAACTAGGATTTAGCGGTCGCCACTATGGCATATCGGTGTGGCTAATCACTCAAAAATATAATGCAATTTGTAAAGACTTTAGAGAGAACTGTAAACATATGGTGATCCATGCGATGAATGACCAGTTGTCGTTCGATCAAATATTTCGTGAAAATAGGTGCTTGCCCAGTGGTGAAAAAGACATGATTGTTTCTGCGTTAGACGACGGCAAGAAGCTTTTACTGCGCAGAACGGTCCCTTTAACATATAAAATTGTATAAAATAAATGGCAGATCTTGAAGAAGAAATTTCAGTTGAGACCCATACTCCGGCCAGCATGCGTGCAGAATTGATAAATTTGTATAAATCTGGACTCTTAGCAAAATTGGGGCTAAAAGTGAGTGAAGCGACACTTAAAAAAGCATCTGAAAAAAATATTGAAAAAATGTACAATGAATATCAAACACTGTACAATACTCAGATCACAGATGACCTCATAAAAAATGTCTTGTTTGGATACACACAAGGCGTAAAATTTTTATTCCCTAACGTTGAGCATCAAAAGTTACACGAGAGGTTAACTGATAATGTCATTATTAACAATGAGATTAAAAAACATTTGGGACAGTTTATGAATCCTACACTTTTAGCAGCCATGTCAGTAGGGTCAAATACTGCTGAATCTATTATAACGGCTCCAAATCCTGCCGAAGAAGAAAAATAAAATATTCTTAAATAAACGATGGATTTTGAATTTATCACATCTGTACTCGTTGTAAGTTTGCTATTCAATTATATGAGTGAAGTCAGTCGTAATCTTGAAGACATGAAAAAAGATATTGAATATCTAATGGAAAATGGTAACAATAAAAATGAATAACTGGTACTGTAAAGACTGTTTGTCTGACGATTATGTTTTTATCGATGAAGAAGGGATTATAGTTTGTTTAGAGTGTGGTACAGAAGAACAAGATAACATTGTAAATATATGGTATGGACAAAATGAAACCCATCAATTTCGTCCTAAAAATATTCATCGAGAAACATTTTTAAAGTTAGTTAGAGATGTTGATGTAACTTTGCAAGACAAATTTGTAGAGAAGTATGATGAATTACGAGGCAAATTTGACAGCACTGATCTTGACAGGAAAAACTTTTTCCACAATAAAATTATTTTGAAAAGGCTGATGATAGAATACGGCTATAATCACAAAGTAACAGCTTCGGATGCTAAAAACATTGAGATCTTTAAACAACTAAATTGGCCGTAAATTATTGTATTTTAATTTGATATCGATTGTCAAATTAAAGTATAAATAAATGGAGGCGCTGATTGAATTTGGAATATTTCTAACTCTTGCAGCAGGTCTGTACCATTTGTACAGATCCTATGAAGTGGACATGCAATATATGGAGTATCTTAATAAGCGAGTACTCAATATTGAGGCCGAATTGGCTCTTAACGATGTAAGGAAATCAACATAATTAATATGATATTAATTTGATAATGATTGTTAAATTAAAATGATGTTAATTGTTAAATTATTATCAAAATAAAGATGGAATCAACCAAGAACAGATTTGTACTGTTCCCAATTGAGTATCCAGACATATGGGCACATTACAAAACAGCGTTGGCCAGTTTTTGGGTGACTGAAGAAGTGGATCTGTCTAAAGACAGAGCTGACTGGGATCTCCTGTCTGATGATGAACAAAAGTTTCTTGAGACAATTTTAGCTTTCTTTGCAAGCAGCGATGCGATTGTGAATGAAAATTTGATTGAACAGTTTCTGCAGAAAATCCAGTTACCGGAAGCACGATGTTTTTATGGTCTGCAGTTTGCGATTGAAAATATTAACACTGAGATGTACTCACTGCTCATTGAATATTTTTGTAAAGAGCCACAGAAATTATTTTCTGCGATAGAAACCATGCCTGCTGTACAGAAAAAGGCCCAATGGGCATTGAAATACGCAAATGGTGATAACTTGTTTGATAGCTTAGTTGCATTCATTTGTGTTGAAGGCATCTTTTTCAGTTCGTCATTTGCAGCTCTGTTTTGGTTGAAAAAGCGAGGCCTGTGTCCAGGACTGACTTTCAGTAACGAGTTGATCAGCAGAGATGAAGGTCTGCACTGTGAGTTTGGGTGTCTGATGTATGATTATTTAAAACAGCATCATGATACAACTCGTGTTCTTGACATCCTCAAAGAAGCGGTTGAGATTGAACAAGAATTCATTAGCTCAGCTCTTCCTAAGAATTTGATTGGGATGAACAGTGAGTTGATGACACAATATATTCAATTTGTCGCAGATACATGGGTGACACGGCTAGGCTTTCCAAAAATGTACAACTGTTCAAATCCTTTTCCATTCATGGACTCAATCAGTATGGAAGGAAAAACAAATTTCTTTGAGAGACGTGTGAGTGAATATCAGTTTTGCAGACCTAACGATGCTAATGAGTTTACACTTGATGCTGATTTTTGAAAATTATTTATAAAATAAATGGAAGAACCACAAACAGAAATAAAAACTGTAACAAAAGGAAAAGATCCTAAAAAAGTTTCATGGGGAAAACAACTTGGCATGAGTAATAAAGGGAAAAAGAAAGTTCAAGTTGAAGATCAACAATTTAACTATGTTTATTTAGGAGCTGCTGCTGGTGGTGTTGTAGGGCTTTCTGTCGCTTATTTGTATCTCTCCAAAGATAAAACCGAGGAGCCTAAACAAATGACACATGTAAAGCCACGTGAAGAATTAAAAATTAAAAAAATATATATATATAAATAAGTGGCAAGTTCAGCAGAAAGCAAGATGATAAATCCAAAACGATTAGAAAATATAGCAGTTGATGCGGCCGTTTTATCTGGCATAACAGTAGGCTTTGCTGTGTTGGCAAAGGCAGTGTTTAAAGCCAATATTGGTGATCCTTCAAACCCAAATTTTCAACATTTCCTAAAATTGGCAGTTGTGGTAGGTCTGTCTGGAGCAGTAAAAGTCTGGCTTGAGGCAGAAGGACTTCCAACAAAGAAGGCTTTTGGAATATAATTAAATAAATGGCAAGTATAATTTTGTCAACACTATTTACAGCTGTAGCAAATGCAACTGCTTTTATAGGTGGGAACGCCGTATACCATGCATTAGATGCAAATAATGCATCAGAAGAGAGAAAGAGACATGATTTAGCAGTAGAAAAATTACAAAAAGAATCTACTGTATGGAATCAACGAAGAATTCAGCACATAGATTTTTTAACTGAACAGCGAAACAAGTCTCATCAGGCAAAATCTGATATGAGCGATATGAAATATGCTTTACGTAAATATGATGACATTAATAAAAAACCTGAGCTGTCAAATTTTTATGCTCCAAGTGTTCCTCAAAAAAAATATGAGCAAATGTATATTGCAGGTAGCGTTATTGGGTCTGCCGTGTTAGGAAATATTATAAAATAAATGGCAGAAGGAGGTATACCACTGGACCCTATGGGTGACAGGCGAGAAGATGCAGGTGATGATGATTATGAAGATGATGATTTTGAAAAGCAAGTACCTGATACAGAACTTGAAACTGACTTATCAGGAGATGTACCTTCACCATTAAATGAAAGTTTATTAGCAAAAGAAGAACAATTTAAAACGAAAGAACGTTTTTTAAATCGTTTTATGCAAAGACATTCTTATGAACTACGCTCTGATGTTACTATAAATGAAATCATAGCAAAATTAACGCTAGACGATAAAGAAGGTATATGGTTTAGCACAAGTAAGGATGGTGCAATCAGCTTATCAAATGCTAAAAATAAAGAACCTTTAGCTGAAAGTACAATTAAAAGAGACCGAGGTGGAGCTGAATTTTTCCGATATTTTAGTAAAAAAGTTTTACCAGGAGCGACACCTAGAGTTGACGAAGGACTTAGAATTCCAAAATCTAAAAGTTTTGAGGAAAAATTAGCTCAGGCTGTTGGAAAAGATGGTGATGAAACACCTTTTAACAGTGACGAAGATCTTCAAAAACACAAGGATCGCCATGATGAAATGTATGGATCTAAACGGCATGATATTACACGAACAACTTTTGAGATTGAGGAACCATTTGATATAAACACGCCAAGAGCATTAGTAGACTCTGCTAGAGAATTAAGGCATCGTTTTAATGACCATAATATTTTTAGCCGATTACAGGAAAACAAACAAGAATTCATAAAATTGGGTAATGTTTTAAAACAGATAGAACGATTGAAAAATGATATGAAAAACGAATTTGATAAATTAGCAGACGCTAAAGAAAATGTTAAAGTTGAAACTAATGACAAAGAATTTTATGAGAAAAGGATTAGTTCAGTTCAAAGAACTCTGCGAGAACAAAGCAAAAAGATGCATGAATATCAAAATGATTATGTTAGCACATTACTGACATCAAGAAATATTCCCTTAAGGTTTAAATTAACTGAGTTATTTCGTATTAGAGGTGTGACTATTGGCTCAATTATTGCAGCAGTTGTATCACTATTACTGTCAATTGGAGGGTACATCGGTTTAGGCTCAAAAACAGATGCTCCGGCTGCTGCTGCTAAAGGAACATCGGCTAAAAAGGGACACAGGCTAAAAAAGACAAACCTTCAGCCTCTCCAGATACTACACAGGGAAACATCCTATGGGCCCCTATAGCATGGGTCAAAGATGGTCTGACAAACATATGGAAACTTATAAAATGGATAATAAGCTTTATCATGGGCGTCTTGGTACCTATTGTCGGATTTTTGACTGAGCATGTGGTCATCATCATTGCAATCGTTGTTTTAGCAGTCATAAGAATTTTATTTTTCAATCGTGAAACAATTCATGAGAAATCGAGCAAGCTCGTACCAAATAAAACATGAAATAAATGAACATCTTGTTTCACAATACTCACAGTATGCGCCTGAAAGAAGACATCAGTAAATATGACACTGTGAAAATTGAAAAAGCTTATTTTCCTTTTGCGTATTACAATGTCAAACGTTCGTTAAACACTGACACTTTGCAATATGCGATTGTTGATGATACAAATCAAATTGTGGATAGAGCAAATATTGTCATTCCTGATGGTCTTTATACTTTGGAACAATTCAATGACATTATTCAAATCAAACTGAAAGATATTAAGACTGACATCAAAGATCAGAACAATGAGGATGTTGTTTTTGATAAGGCCATCGAACTTGTTTATCTGAACAATCAAGGTCGTATTGAGATTAGTCTCAATAATGCTTATTTTGTCCCTTATTTTCAAAAAGAACTTTGTGACTTTTTAGGACTAGAGTGTACTGATGGCTATCTGAGAAATTCAACAATAGGAAGTTTTATTCCAAAATTGGCTTGTTATCAAGAGTATCGAGTGTACTGTAACATTGTTAACCCAAGTAAAAATTTTGTTAATGGATATGAGTCACAGTTGATTTCAACATTTGTTCCGAAAGGCATGAAATATGGTGATGTCGCTGAATATTCTTCCCAGGAACAGGTCGCGATCAATCAATACCAATATTCACACATTGAGATTGAAATCAAAGATGAGCATGATGAAGATGTTGTTTTTGACACTCCATTCAGTGTAAAATTGTTGTTAGAATAAATGGACGAGTCAGACGGTGTTCCTTCGGGAAATGAGTTTAGGCTAGAGATGATTGAGAAAATGAAAGACGATTTAGTTTTGAAAATAAATAAAAGAACAAACTTGTATAAAAAATATAAAAAAGCTTCAAACATCATTCATTGGCTAGAAACCGGTTGTTTCATCACAAGCACGACCATCGCAGCTGTAGGCGCAGGAGGAGTTGTTACAAACGTTGTTTCGCTTCCCATATCTGCGATCCTGGCGCTCGGTGGGATTACTGGAAAAATTGTTGTGCCGAAGTTGAAGGAAAAATATAAAAAACATCAGCATATATTGATGAACCATCTTTCGTGTTTAACTTCGATCAATAATCTGCTGTCAAAAGCGATTACAGATGAAGAGATTTCTGCTGGTGAATTTGAGTTGATTACGAAAGAATATGAAAAATCAAATGTCATTGTAAATATCGAGAATCCGAAATGACCTGACTTTCATCAAGCGATAAGCTTGTTTGGGCCGAACGGCGAGTCAAACAAAAGTATGTGAGATATTTACTTTATAGGGTTTTGAACCCTATAAAATAATATCATTTGATAAATTGACATATCCATGTTTGTAGTAACGTAAATCGACAATTGACAAATCAAGCCAACGATTGTAACACACATGTCCATATATTTTGTTTTTGATCAGATAACGATTTGAGTCCAACAAACATGATACATTCCAAGGGACTTGAGTGATATTTATTTCTCTTGTCTCTCTGGGGATAAAATTCACACCTGTTAGAACGATATTTCCCGCTACTGATATACAAAGTAAAATCAAAATTGTTTTGTCCATTTTTGTGAAAATCATTTTCTATTAGATTCCCTTCGCCAGGTCAAATCCGTAATATTTCTTTCCTTCAATTTTTCCTTTTGATCTGATGTACTCATAATCAGAACACTTTTCGAACTCCTTTTTGATGACTGACGTTGTGAAGGTTGTGAACATATTGTCTTCATTGTCCACTACAGTGAGAATCATCGCTTCTCCATTTTGAGTCGGAATGGTTTGAACTTCGAGAATTTTGTACCATATGTCAGTAGGGACATTTCTCCATTGTTCAAACGCTGTAGACTTTGTCACGCGAGCGTTCAATTCATCATTGGTTGGGAAGTGAGTCATTGTGTACATTGAGAGAATCAGGGTGTATTAGATATACGTTGTCAAAATGAAAAACCTGGCAGTTAGCAGGCCGGACCTGTGTAGAAGTGGACAATTTGACAGATGGGGGAAGAGCTGTGGAAAGTTGTGGAAAAGTGGCAGAGTTAGAAAAGTGGCAGAGTTACAAAAAATTGTTGAAATGGAAAATTTGAAAAAGTTAGAAAATGTGTTTTCAGTCAAAACTCAGTTAAAGTTTTTCAGTCGTTTTTCAGTTAGAAGCTGGCTGTGGGAAGGTTAGGTTTTCAGTCAAAACTCAGTTAAAGTTTTTCAGTCAAAATTCAGTTGGCCCAGCTCTCTCATTTTTACCCTACTAGGACAGTGTTCGAAGGGCCAAAAGGGGTTTTAATGATAAACTTATGAGTGATATAAACAACCAACAGTATGGCTCAAAAAAGTGGTGGGCCTTAGTTAAAGGGGCTTTTGGGCACAGTCCTAATAAAGATTCCTGTGTGATTTTAAGCCCTGTTGGGGAACCCATTGCTTCGAGTATTGGTAGTATTGCTTCGAGTATTTGCATCAATTTCTACTATCCAAAATGGGATGGCAAACCCAGCTCATATCCCACGAGCGAATATAAACAAAACACTATCGGAAATCTTTATTGAGGAGCACGAGGTGTACGAACAACTTAGCCAGTTGAATGTTTCGAAGTCAAATGGGCACGACGGAATAAGTGCAAGGTTACTGAAAGAAACGTCAATTTCGATCACCCCCAGTGTGACCAAACTTTTCAATCTTTCGCTGCAGCACAGTGTGTTCCCTCAAACCTGGAAGGAAGCTAACGTCGTTCCAATATACAAGGGTACTGGCGAGGCGAACTGTGTTAAAAATTACAGGCCTATTTCTCTTATCTGTGTTTTAAGTAAAGTATTTGAAAAGATTATTTTCAAACACGTTTACAATCTACTTGTAGACTATGATATCATATACAAGTTTCAATCTGGATTCCTTCCAGGTCACTCAAAGGTTTATCAACTAATTGAAATGTATGACAACTTATGTAAAGCCTCCGACAACTACCTGGATACCTGTCTGATATTTTGTGATATCAGCAAAGCCTTCGATAGGGTGTGGCACCCGTGTCTTATTAATAAGTTGTATGCCGTCGGAATTGAAGGACCTTTGCTCGAATGGTTCACCAGTTACCTCGACGGCAGGAGGCAAAGGGTTGTTGTCGAAGGCTCCCACTCTACTTGGCTAGAAACCAACGCAGGTGTTCCCCAGGGATCCGTACTCGGACCCCTGCTGTTTTTAATTTTCATCAACAACATTAGTGAGGGCTTACGAACCAATACAAGGTTATATGCTGATGATACGTCTCAATTTTACTCGTATCATCCAACTGCGATGGTTGACAGTCAACGAATTATACAGTCTGATCTCAATATGATTGATCAGTGGGCTGAGGCAAACCGAGTAATTTTCAACGCAAAAAAAACTGAAGGTCTTTTAGTTAACCGAAGGGAAAACCCTGTCACACCTCAACTAACGCTTCATGGTGAGTCCATAACGATGGTCCAACACCATAAGCACCTTGGGCTTTATTTTAGCAAAGATATGTCTTGGACATACCACCTTGAATATCTGATCAAAAAGGCCAACCAGAGGATTGGTGTCCTCCAAAAATACAAGTATAGGTTTAATAGAAAACACCTCGAGATCATTTATATGTCCTATATCAGATCAATTCTGGACTATGGCGACGCTGTCTACGACAACTGCCCGTTATATTTAAAAAACCAACTTGAAGATATTCAAATTAGATGTTTAAGGACTGCAACAGGTTTAACCAGGAGTTGTAGCCGGGATGGCATCTACAGAGAAACCGGGTTCCTAACGCTGCAAGAGAGAAGAAATCGACACAAACTACTTATATTATTTAAAGCAGTGAAGGGTCTAGCCCCGCAATATATGCGCGAACTCGTGCCGCCCACTGTAGGGGAAAGGAACCCCTATGCGGTGAGAGATGTCCAAAATCTTTCCATTCCAAGATGTAGAACTGAGACTTATAAAAAGTCCTTTCTCCCCTCTACGGTTTCTTTGTGGAATGCGCTAGACATTACTACTAGAAATTCTGAATCTATCCCTATCTTCAAGTATAACTTAGCAAAAAACGACATAGTTGTACCGAAATGGTTTTATATTGGTCATAGACCCCACCAAATAATTCACTGCCAACTTAGAAACAAATGTAGCCCTCTAAACTATCATCTTTTCTTAAACCATATCATAGAACGACCGCATTGTCAGTGTGGAGCACGAAGTGAAACATTCGAACACTATTTATTACTCTGTCCATCTTATACAATCCATAGAGCAAAACTCAGAAAATTGTTCGAAGATAAATCAATCATTTTAAATTGTGAAGTTGTGCTGTACGGAAATTACGACCTTGATTATAACTTGAATGTGTACATTGTTAGAGCTTTTCATACATACCTAGTCGAAGATACAAACAGATTTCAACTGTAGGAATAGCTGAAACACACCTCAAATATGCCAATTCGAGTTATTTATTGTTGGACTGCCTGTAGTAACTGTATTAACATGTAACATGTTTCGCTGCAGAATTCTGTCTCTCTCGACACCTGGTTATCAACACTACTTAATGGAATGGTGCACCATGTTGTCGCCGTGGGTCCTTGTGAGAGTTATTTCTGTTCTTTAATTGATACGCACGGGCGACTAGTCATTGATGTCTTGTTTGTACAGACGTATGGCAGCCATAGGAGTCGGGAGGGACCGAATTCTGCACTTTTCCAAAACCAATGCCTGTCTTTCTCCCGTCATCTTGAAAAATGTACTTATATGTAACTGTATGCGAAAAGTAAGTATCCAATGTGATGGACGTCATGTGCAGTCACACGTCCGTCTCTAAGGACTGGGGAAATGGGGAACTCGACCAACGCGCAACTGGCACAGACGCCCGATCGTATGATGCCAAAGGGTGGGTGGGTGGGCGAGAGAAAATTTCGTGCTCTTCCGAATTTATAGAGTTTGCATGGGACAACCCCGATCTTACCAGGAGTGAACACCTATCCCTGACCTGCACTGCAGCCCGACCACCCGGCTTCCAAAACCAGACTGATCACAGTGGACTACGTGTGTTTTCATGACGTCATCACTTTGGATTAGTAAGTATCCAATGTGATGGACGTCATGTGCAGTCACACGTCCGTCTCTAAGGACTGGGGAAATGGGGAACTCTCCCCATCGCCAAGGAATGGCTGACAAGCCACCAAGAGCGCATGGCTGGCAAGAAAAACCCAATTATTGTTTCCTGTAACAGCCCCAACTCTACCCCAAGTCTACAGGGGGTACCAAAGGAGCGTCCGTGAGATTATGAACGTAAACAAAAAGATAAGTACGAAACAAGTGACCATCCTATCGAACGGACACTCCTGCAGGTACACCCTGTACCCAACAGGAAACAATAAACCCCCAACTCTTCTAGAAAAACTAAGAAAGAGACAAACAAATGCCCCATAACAAAATCGACCCACACGAGTCGTAATCAGATGGCCCATCTTACAAATTTCTAACAAACATCAAAATCGATTTCATTCGCAGCGACTTCAGTAGGGTAAGACATGACTATGACCTGGACTATTGTAAGCATAATTTTAACAAAAAATTGTTTCATACTCAAAATAAAGGCTCGAGCGATCACAATAGTATTCTTTATAACATAACCTTGATAACACCAACACATGAATGTCACGAGGCAACTCGTCACCATGTGGTAGACTACGTGCTGGCAAAAAAATCCATAAGCGAGCCTTATAAATTTTGGCGATAGGCCCAACACCGAAATATTCATGCCATCATTGGACAAATTTGACAACACACTTGCGGTGTGCTCCCAATATCATTTATACACATGTATTGGGGTAAGCAACCTCCAAAAGGTGGCGAAACCCTCCCAAGAAAAACAGACGTAAAACTAATCGTGGTGAATGTTTCTCACCATTTCCTAGCCAAAATAAGCAATGAAGACCACAACTCCCATTCCACAAATAACGTATTTAACTTCGCATAGAACCACACCCGATGATGAAGAAAACTGCAGCAGAAACCATGGCACGTGGCGGTCAAGTCCGAAACCAGTCACCACCTCCCATGCTGTGACGTCACTCCTTTCATCATCATCATCATACATTCAGGCATCATCATGGCCCTCCTGGGTCCTTGCCTCGTAGTGCGTAACATATGTCGTGATACACGGGTGGCAGCGCTAAGCAGGTGGTAGTAATAACTTATAACGTATGTACAGTCCCGCCGTTACTCTTATCTCATTACGTAAATTAAATTATGCCGTGAAAAAATGTTTCCTCTTCGCTGTGTTACATCTTGATATTTCCAGTTCTAACTGATGACCTTGGAGATTCTGTGTAGTACAATATGGCACGTCTAATGAGGTCGAAAGATGACCGTGGGTAATTTTGTACATGAGTATCACATCACCTCTCAATCTTCTATGCTGCAGAGTAGGCAGCTTCAGACATCTGAGTCCCTCTTCATATGGAAGGTTCCTTAAGTTCTTTACTAGTTTAGTGGCACGTCTCTATACCTTTTCCAAATTATCCACGTAGCCCTTCCTCATCGGACACCAAATTTCCTGTCCGTACTCTATGTTGATAAAACATGAGGTCAGAGTCAAGTGTAACTCCCAAATTGCCTTCAACATCTACTGATTCAAATGACGCGGTGATCCATCCTGATTCCTCAGATGATAAACAAGCTCGTCTTCCCTGACTCCTATTCGCATGTGCTTACATTTATCCAAAAATTATATCCCATATGCCATTTGGTAGTCCAATTGCATAATGTAACCAAGACTGACGATCCGTTACCTGCTCCTGTGAGCTTATAGCACTAAATGACTTGGTATCGTCGGCAAGCATTTGTAGATGATTTGATACTTCTTGGGGCAGGTCATTAATGCATAACACAAAAAAGTACAGGCCCCAACACACTCCCTTGTGGGACACCACTAATTACTGATTTTGGTTCTGATACTGAGGAGTTCACCCTCACTAACTGCGTCCTTCCGTTCAAGAAGCTTTTGATCCATCGATTTATATTGGAAGAAAAAACCGTAACTACTAAGTTTGGAAAAAAATCTCTCGTGAGGGACACGGTCGAATGCTTTAGCGTACGGTAGTCCAAGAAGAAAACATCCACATTCTCCCCATCCTCTAGCCAATTTAGCCACGATTCCACAGACTCCAACAGGTTTGTGGTACAACCTTCTCTCGGAACAAAACCATGTTGATCATGAACACTTATAAAGTCACTCCTTATAAGATGTTCCATCATGTAGTCCTTAATAATACTCTCCAACACCTTACAGACAACTGCAGTTAGGCTGATAGGTCTATCGTTGTTAACTCGGATTCTATCCCCTTTTTTAAAGATCGGGGTAATCTCTACTGTCTTCCAGTCCTCAGGAACTATCACTGTCAATTTCTTAAGCACTACATCCACGATTATCACAAGTTGAGGCGTAGGCGATGTAACTTCTTTCACTGGAATGGTCAGAACCTACAGGATGACTAAAAACACTTGCAAAAAAGTTATTTAAACAGTCAGCCTTCCTTTTGTCATCCTCGACTTTCGTATCAGCGTCACACTGGTAGTTCTTTCAAACTCCTCGTCCTAACATTGTAATAATTCCAAAAAGCTTTAGGGTTTCTTTTACTTTCCTTTGCAAACCTTTTTCCAAATTGACGTTTTGCCTTCGGCACTTTCTTCTGAACTTCATTCCCAACCCGGATAGGCCTGTTCCTCATGGCCTAATGCAGATGATTTCACTAAATCCACTACTCATGATGACTATTTCCAAGACGTTGATAGTGTCTTACGATCCCTACCACACCCGGATTGTTGACAAGAATAAGATCAATCAAAGTAGGAAGCTGGCCTGGTCTGTGATGCGTAGGTTGTGTTACCAGCTGATGTGCCAAACAGCCTTGAACAGTATCTAGAACACACCGGCTCTATGATCTCTTCCTCCCCTATGTATGTGTCACCCAATTTAACTCGGAATAATTGAAAATCACCAACAATCAGCTTTGTTCCACTGCTATCTGAGAATAACTCCTGATTTAACTTTGTGTTCTCCTCAACTGAACAATTCAGCCTTCTTAACATCACTCCGATGCCAATTTTCCCATTCTTCGATCCTGGTTCTAACTCAATCATCACTGCCTGATTAAAATACTTATTCTTCCGTATGATGTAATCCGTTCCTTCTCTAACATATACGCAAACGCCCCTACCGCCACATTCAATATTGTGAACTGGCTCCTGAAATCCAGGTATTATAATATCTTTAACTGTAAGTGGAAATCTAGTATACTTAGGTTTCACCTCGCTAATGGCAATTATATCTGATTTCAGATTAGACACCACTGCCTTTGAGTTCAGGAATCTTATTGGGTAATTGCTCTGCGTTTGTGTACATGCAGCGGACATATTGTGTAGTCAGAGAACCATCAGTTGTCCCCCCCCCCCCATACAGGGGGGTCTCTGGAAAGGGTCGACTAGACTTCACAAACCTATAGAATCCCAAGACCTGTTTCTCCACTTGCCGTTCTGAGCTCTAAATCTTTCTTCAGCTTCTTGTACCTCTCCCTTTCCTGCCACGATCTAACCAAAGAAAAGGACGAATGGTCAGAACCTCCATCTTCCTTGATCCTTCCTTGCCTCTCTTGCTTTATTCTCCTAGAAAGCCTGAACATAAAGAAACAAAATGTAAATAAACAATGAATTTCGTGTCCCGCGAAAATACCCGTGATACATTAACTTTAACCATTCTCTTCTCCCCTGCTTTTTTAACACCAAACTCTTTGGCCGTTTTTAACATTAGCTAGTCACTATGTCTGGTCCATTCAATTACATGTAGATTTTTTACTTCCTGTATGTCAGATGCCTTAGCTCTGCTTGAATCTGAAGACGGTGGTTCATCTAAGTCCCCTATTATCACATTTTGCTCTCTCTCCTCTTTTCTCCTAATGTCGTCCTCAAATTTGTTGAACCTGTGACACATAGTGTTGTAACTTGCTTCGATCTCGTTTCTCATTTGACCTTTAGCTCGATCTATTTTAACATCCACCGACTTCTCAAGGGCAGGAAGCCTCTCCTTTAAAGCCTCCTCCACAGCAACCTTGACCTGTACCTTCAGACCCCTAGTAATACCATCAATTCTCCCACACAAATCTGTATGTTTCCTGGAGAGGCAGGGGAGGAAAGGTCCACCCTACCGCACCGTCAACCATTAGTGTAACGCAGGCTAAATTAGCACAGGTACATGTAGAAATGATCAGCTTGATTTGCCTTTACTGAAAGTCACATTAAACACCTTATCCCAGTTGTTAAATCGCTAACCACCCTGTGCAAGAATATGGAGACAGACGGAGGGTAGACCTCTCCACCCCTACCTCCCACGTAGATGAAATGGTCCACTAGGGCCAACAGGAAGCCCCGGGAGGAAGGAATAGAAAGATTACCTAAATTTAAACTGGCCGACGCGTTAGACTGAATGAGTTACTCAGTAGGCACTAACTCTGTCACCTTCACCACACAACCATCGCTAAAACCTTTGCTTATAACCCCTGCCCATCGTAGACCTTACATGTTTTATAGGTCTGCTTATAGGAATAGACTAACTACACTTTTGACGCAGGCCAACGTCTCCTCTCAAGAAAGGGAATTCTAACCCTCAAGGCTTCCATTTTGACAACATCCATTGCCGAGCCTGACCATGATTTAACATGTAAGCAAACAAATTATCATATAATTCCATCAATAATAGCATGTGAGGTCTTACAACCTTGCCCAAAACAAAGCCATTCTTTACCTTCGGTGACATGGCCGAGACCTGGCGACCAGTATTCGAAACCACCAGACCTTAACTGCCCGCACCCCTTAATCCCTTTTCTTTAATTAATCACCCCATTACACAACAGACCAAGAAAAATATGAACACCCAAATATGTTCAGCTGTTGGTGTATACTAGAATGACCCACAATCTAAGACGAACTGAAATACCGGTACCCCTGCAGTGTAGAGCCCTTCAGAATACACTATTCAGATAACTCAATATAAATATCTGGCAACTTCTAAAATGTATCATGGCCGAAAGGGCAAACCCGGACCAACTCAATTTGTCAACATCCACAAACCTGCCCTACTCCTACCACATGCACAACCTTGGCTTCGAATCCTCAGAGTAGATCAACGTTGTCATGGAATCCCATATTATTAGGCCTACTTGCCCTCTCCAATCATGAATCGATTCGTTAACCTTCTTGTTTAAGCCATCGTTCGCTAAACTACCAGTATGTCACGATATTCCTATGTCATGACCAGATCTGGGTACCGGTATGCGTAAACCCTTCGATGTTCCTAAAACCTTCTATCATGACTCCACTTTCTATGCACAGCAGTGCTTCACTGTGCTATACCCTATCATAAAGTTCCTTTCCACGACTGACCCCTCCATACATACAGTCCTTTGCTACGCTACACCCTGTCATAAAGTTCCTTTATCATGACTCAAGTCTCTCCCATAGAAGTCCCCCGCTATGATATACATGTACACTATCATGAAGTTCCTTTATCATGACTAAACTCTCTCCTCACAGCAGACCTTCGCTATGATATACACTGTCATGAAGTTCCTTTATCATGACCAAACTCTCTTCTCATAGCAGTCCTTCGCTATGATATACACTGTCATGAAGTTCCTTTATCATGACCAAACTCTCTCCTCACAGCAGTCCTTCGCTATGATATACACTGTCATGAAGTTCCTTTATCATGACTAAATTCTCTCGATATAGCAGTCCTTCGCTATGATATACACTGTCATGAAGTTCCTTTATCATGACTAAACTCTCTCCTCATAGCAGTCCTTCGCTATGATCACTGTCATGAAGTTCCTTTATCATGACTAAACTCTCTCCTCATAGCAGTCCTTCGCTATGATATACACTGTCATGAAGTTCCTTTATCATGACTAAACTCTCTCCTCATAGCAGTCCTTCGCTATGATATACCCTGTCATGAAGTTCCTTTATCATGACTCAACTCTCTAGGTGTAGCAGTCCTTCGCTACACTAAAACCCTCTCAGCATAGCAGTCCGTCGCTATGCTGAGCTACAGTATACACTGTAGAAAGCCTGTAGGAAAACCCACACACAACGGTTCAACGGCCCTGTGCCATAGCAGTGTGAATACACACAGTGCAGGACAAAGGAGCGGCCAAGCTGTGAGAACCGTTCTGGTCGGCTTCCAAAACCAGACTGATCACAGTGGACTACGTGTGTTTTCATGACGTCATCACTTTGGATTGAGCCGACGATAGGCGAGTCGCCTGTGGCTCAATCGCTTTCATACATTGTTTGATGAATAAAATATGTTTATACAAGAAGCTTTAACAGTTCCAGATGGTTGGGGAATATCAACGAGTAGAAAAGTATCTCTTCTTTGGTACAGACAAAACCAATGTTATAAAACTATCGCCTTGACAATTCTGAAACATGAACATTCACAACTTCAACTTTTTGTCTCATATTTCAAATGGTAGTTAAGTAATTTTCTTATGCATTTGTTTTCATAAAAAAATGGCGTTGTTTATTAAATATTTGCAAATTATAGCATAATTGCCATCCCCCCAGTTGTCCGCCGATAAAAGCTTCATGTTGGACCTTGTAAATAAAACAAACTCGTCTACCTGCTTATCTCTCTGCCTGTAGGTATAACCAACACACTTATAAGGAAAGTTTGTCATATATTGCTTGTTATTTTCATTTTCAAAAGTCACTCCATTCTTAATGATTCATTTCACTTAAATCCCACGTGTGAAGAAAATCACATGTGTGATTTTCTTGAGAAAACAGAAGTACTATGTGTGAAAAAAAATCACACATGGTAATTTTAAAATTCCCATGTGTGAAAATAAAAATAACACATGTAGAAAAATCACATGTGGTAATTTCGTAAGTAAAAATTAAAATTCCCACATGTGAAAAAAATCTCCACGTGTGAAATAATCCCATAGAAATTTCACATGTGGTAAGTGAATATTAACATATGGGAATCTGAAAATCACATGTGGGAAAATAAAATTCACATAATGCAAAGGTTTTTACATTATGTGAAGAGCCGTTTCACATATGGGAATAGTCATTTCACATATGTGAAAACAAATCACATATGGGACTTTTTCGTAATATGGCAATTTGTTACTCTACTATATCAACTGATCTGAAGATCACAGTGACATGCTGAATGAGCTGCTAGGCTTGTGTTGTGGAGAGACGGGGGGAATAATAACCTGAAACACTTTGAGACTGTATAACAGTGGAAAACCCCTTTCTTAAAAACAAAATCACAAAATGATCACCCCAAGACATCCGTTCTGTAATTGATGTAATGCATAAAACATGCAATATGTCTTCTTAAAGAATAATTTTGGGAGTACCAGGAAAGGCAACAGAATAAAAAATATATTATTTGTAGCCCTCGGCATTGCCTCATGTAAATGAGACAAAAAATTTAAATTTTCGGAATACTGGGGAAGACCATTGTCCGAAGCTAATGAGGTACCCGCGGAACTAACGTCACAACGTGGCGCTGTGAGCGATGTGACCGAAATCTCTTTTTTCTAACGTTATTTCCATTTATTTCTGGCGTGAAAATAAACCATTTGTGTTGGTCTCGTGTAGCAGATGAAATTTTCTTTTAAACTCATTCCTTTTTTTCTTAAAATTAAGAGATCCGATAGCGATAAGGACAACGTCATTTGTCTCATTCTTCCCTGTAGAAAAATGTACAGGAAATTTTTTCATGACGCAACGTCAGCACCTAAAACAACGTCAATAACGTCGTTTCGGTACAATCGCTCGCAGCGCCGACCTGTCGGGATAAACCGCAGGGCGGGTTCCTCATTGGCTTGAGAACATTATTTCTGGCGTTTAACGAAGTGATTTTGATCAGTTCAAAGTGATGCCTCGGGCACCCTAATGCCTGGACTTACAAAGATCTGATAGGAAGATAAACAAAGTGATGATTTGAATAAAGTTTGGAAATTTGTCGCAATTTTCTGCCATTATTCATTCCTGTAAGGTGTTCTATTGTTTTAATGATTATTTCATGATTCGGGCCTCTTTTTCTTCAAGGTGGTTATAGGGGAACTTGGCTATAGCAAGTTCGGATATCTAAAATGGAAATCATGTCTGTTGTTGGATTGCGAGTGAAAAGGCTGGCGTCTAGATCTGTTGATGTCGAATTTCTCCATAACACCTCTCACAACAAGTTCCAGCAATGTCATATTTGGTTCTCGGTTCTCACCTCAATAGGCCTAGAGATATCCCTCGTCATGTTATAGGCCTTCACCAGGAAGTTGGAATACTAATCATTGGGAACATGACCTAACAGCTAGCTAATCAACACCTGTGTGACATGATTTCTTTGAAAGTGACAATTTCTCACAATGTACACCACCCACTAAATATGAAGGACTATCATTCACGGAATTTTGTTCAGTGGCAGCTACCTGCCAACCCCACCTTGAATTGCCCTGATCTCTTCAAAGATGACTTTTGGATGCATTTCAAAACCATGGAATTAAGTTTTACTCTTCCTGCTAAACGTTGTTTTCTTTCTGTTAAAATGTTACCTCGTTAGAATGATCTGATCAGTGGTGATACATGTATAAAGATTTCTACCAGATGTCGTAGGCCTACTAGTATTTCAGTTTGGTATCATCATTATATCCTACTCTGAGACCAATGGATCCAATTCGGTATTACCTATAAATGCGTGAGTTTTGTTGGAAGTGACCTTGTGGTCTGCGAGCTTTTACTTTAGGAGTTGGCTTGAGAACTTTATATGTGCCCTGACAGATAAGCTTCATACAATATTCATGAATAACATTCATACCATGCTTCCACACTTAAGACCACTCAACAATATTCAGGTTTTGCCCACACAAAATGAGTAGGTAGACGAACATCGTGCTAAGCTGACCAATAGCACACACTATTTTAATAAACGCATGTTGATCACCCCTGTTGTCAAGTCCACATTGGTCAAAGGTTGAAATTGATTTCCCTTCAGTCATTCCTGCCTCACTATTGTGACAGTGTAGGTCTGAAAATTGCATTGGGCATTCTTGCTTCATGTTAATGAACTGGCGCCTGTTTCATAAAGTGAAGCTGCTGGTAACTTTAATTAACCTTAATCGAAAATGCATTGAAGTTAATGATACCATTAGCATAAAGTCACTTTATGAAACAGGCCCCTGATCTTTCAAACCTGAAACTACAGTATTTTAAGAAGAGAAACCTGTTCAGTCAGTTGCAACCTTATGGTATAAACACAACATGTCGTTTACCTGGTTGTTATCAATCATTACCACTGATTAAAAGATTCTAATTAACCTGTACTCTCGCTGAATGACACACTTTACCTGGGCGCCTGTTGGAGTGTTTTTTTTTACATATCATAGACTGAACTCATGCTAAAAGTACAGTCTGTCGAAGATTTTTTTCACGTTCCTAGCTCAACTACTAAGATATAACACAATCCAACTAGTATACAGGCCCCACCAGCAGACTAGTAAAGTCAAAAGGGCTAACACAGTGATGCAATAGGAGAAATTTCTGACACCTCTGAGGTACAGGGTTCATTCCCCATTACGCCTTTACATTGTATTCTTCATGTGATAGAAAAGTCGCTATCTTTCACTGCACTGGTTTTTCCGGGCAATCCAGTTTCCTCCTGCTCTACATTGATTCACTTTATATAATAATAATGATAATGTTTTATTTGGCATTCAGCTCTCGATTCAATTTTTCTGGTAGTTATAAATGTTTCCCTTGTTTTCAATGCTGCCTGATGATGCCAGAACTTGGTCTTCGAATAATTCTAGCATGAAAAGTCAGTCTCACTCATGGTCATCGAGCTGATTTCTCACTAAGATATACACATACACTACTTCCCTTATGAGTCATCCTTGTATGTTTGTAGTCAAATACTCCAACCCTTCCTTGTTTCCCTCTGTAAATAGAAGTACCTATCCTGCAGCTTCCGAAAGTTGGTTATCTGTAGAGAAACATGCATCTACATCCAGAGTTGTGAGCATACAGTCATTGGGTGGTCGGGATACCATCCCCGGGATGGTGCTGATAACTTATCTCTGGTTGGGGGGGGGGGGAGCAGGTGGCAAATCCCCCACCCCCGGGCACAAAGGGAAAAAATTGCTCAAAAAGGTCATTTCCCCTCTTCAAGGCAAGTTATTGTAGTGTCAGATGTGGGGAAAATGCATCTGAGAGGGTGTAGATTTTCAATTTTTCGGGGGCGGGCCCCAAGACCCCCTTCGGCTTCGCCTCCAGACTCAATCAATTTTGCCCCGCTAGGCCATAAAAGCTAGCTAGGACCTGACAATGTTGCAATATTCATTTGTTGCCAGGGACTCCTTCCTGGGGACATTCGTTCCTTTCCCACCTGGTTATTTATAACCATAATGATTTTGCCTGTGCCAGTCATTGAAAACGCAGACCGAAGGCGGCGGCCGTATCGCTATTCACAAACACAGTAAGTAACGCACTAAGGAATTACTGATTCGACAGCTGCGTATGTCAAACTGAATGGGCTCTACTTCACTGCCTTTCTCTATGTAAACTATAGTGGCGTTTACACCTGATGAAATTGCCGGGTCTGGCCCTCCATTTGCGAAATCGGATCCGGGATAGAAATTGCCGAGCTAATTTAGCCCACTATCGAAAGGCGGGTCAGACCCGCCATATGGATCCGGGTTATACTTTAGCCCGGCAATTTTATAGGGGTGGACAGAAAAATTCCGGGTTAAAACGTTTACTGAGCCCACCGACAGGAGGTGGTCTGCTAAAATTGAATGGGTGGTGTATCCATAAATAGCATGACCAGCGTTCAATGATCGAAAGACGAATATTAGGTGTGCACAGAAAATTCACTGGATCCAGGTTAAATTCGAACCCGAGGTTGAAAAATTGCCTATGTGTAAACGCCGCTTATATTGAACAAAAACAGCCCCGCTGTTGCGGGCGTAATCCCTCGGCCTGTGTGTTTTACTGAAAGATATTGGAAGTAGGATACCCTGTAATGAAGCTGAAATGAAGTAGTTGTACATTAATTTGTTACCTGGAGGGTTGGTGGTTTTAGGTAATTGCAGTCAATATTGTGAGTGAATTGGAGACTAAAATGCAAAGCATTCTCAAGTTAGAGCGTTGACGTCGTTGACCAATCCGATATCAGCTTTTGACCTCTGTCACCTTGAAATGTAGGTGTAATCAAAAACCCGTCTGATATGTTGTGTACCCTGACTGGATACACCCACCATCAACATTTCATGAAGTTGCGATGACTAGTTTAGCAGTAGTCGCAAATTTTGTCATTTGACTATGTGCCCCCTGGTGGCCAAAGTAGGAATCAGATCCGGGCGATTTTCAGTAGCGAGAAGCGTCATGTCATGAGGTATCAACATCATCATCATCATCATCATCATCATTCGAGCTCAGCTAGCCACTATTGACTTTAAGCTCATCACGTCTTTAACTTTTGATTTGTTTCGTGTGCATGCGACTTATGGTATTTGACGGAAGTTTCTAATTGTTCTACTTGGAGGCTATAATTTATATGGATCCGGGTTATACTTTAGCCCGGCAATTTTATAGGGGTGGACAGAAAAATTCCGGGTTAAAACGTTTACTGAGCCCACCGACAGGAGGCGGTCTGCTAAAATTGAATGGGTGGTGTATCCATAAATAGCATGACCAGCGTTCAATGATCGAAAGACGAATATTAGGTGTGCACAGAAAATTCACTGGATCCAGGTTAAATTCGAACCCGAGGTTGAAAAATTGCCTATGTGTAAACGCCGCTTATATTGAGCAAAAACAGCCCCGCTGTTGCGGGCGTAACCCCTCGGCCTGTGTTTTTTACTGAAAGAAGATATTGGAAGTGGTATACCCTGTAACAGGGCTTCGTACTTGTACGTTTTGACCGTATTTTGTACGCGCTGGACCCGTTGAACTACGTTGTACGTTTTGCGTTTGTGGTTGTACGGGCGGTATCAAAGTGCAATTGTACGGGCTAAAATGGCCAAAACTACGTTCAGAAAACAGAAATTTTCTCCTTCAAAGTCTCCAATCCATCCCCACAACCTTCCCCTGAAGTTATTGGCCCTTTATGGGGGGTTTCTGTATTGGCACAAGGCCATGCCCGACCGCCAGACGCACTGGATCAGACCGACACATGGTGTCTCAAATTTGACGATCTGAGCACGTTTCTGCGCATCCCTCATTCAGCACACTAGACATCGTCTGTCTCACCTGAAGTTGGTAGTGATTCATTATACATTGACCTACAGTGTCCTACCAAACTAGTAACGAACAACCGTGGATGAAACAGTCATCGTGGGCAGCATGAATTGAATGATTGACGGGTCATAAACACTAGTGGCATGAGTGGCGCACGGTTGCTTTGATCTCTGCCGTAGTGACAAAGCTTTGATGTCAGTAGTGTGCACTACTTGTGGGACAGTCTAGACCTAGTAGCCCAATACATTTGTTGCAAACTTGTGAATTATCAAAGGCCTGGACTCATTTCGCCTTGTTGCTGTGATATTAACCCTTGGAGGTTGTACTCACAAGTGAATTATCAAAGGCCTGGACTCATTTCGCCTTGTTGCTGTGATAAATTCAAATTCAAATAAAGTTTATTGACTCCGTAAAAATACACAGATTAATATTGGAGGAAATACAATAAACGTGGGTGGTGTTGATATAGAAACAGGGGAGATAGGAGAAAACAAGTGGGTTGGGATCTGTCTGAGGAATGTACCCAACCCACAGATAGCATGAAGAAAGTGCATGTGTAATGTTAGAATGTACATTGTTGATAAAACACTAGTGAAATAAGGACTAGGCCTATTTATGTAAAAAGTCTTATGACCCGTCTATGCCTCGAGCTTTCATAGCTTTAAATACAAAATCTGAGATGTGATATTAACCCTTGGTGGTTGTACTCACAAGTGAATTACCAAAGGCCTGGACTCATTTCGCCTTGCTGCACAGGACTGACATTAACCCTTGATGGTTGTAGCCTACTCACAAACGTAGGCTAACAAACTACAGCACAAATTTGATGATACTACGTATTGTACTCGCAAAAATACAGCACAAATTTCTGGAATTGTACTACCAGATATTTTTAGGTGTAGGCCTACGAAGCCCTGACCTTGTTATTTGGAAAAATATCCCGAATCAGAAGGAAAATATTGATTGTACCCTCAAATTTGGAAAAATACCCCAAGCTGAGGTCGCTTGGAGGATTGTACCCGAAGATTTGAAAAATACCCCCAAAATACCCTGAAAATAGTTGAGGTGTACCCTGAGAATTTTTCAGGGGTAAGCAGCCCTGCTGTAATGAAGCTGAAATGAAGTAGTTGTACATTAATTTGTTACCTGGAGGGTTGGTGGTTTTAGGTAATTGCAGTCAATATTGTGAGTGAATCTGCGACCTTGAAATGTAGGTCAAATCAAAAACCCGTCTGATATGTTGTGTACCCTGACTGGATACACCCACCATAAAAATTTCATGAAGTTGCGATGACTCGTTTAGGAGTAGTCGCAAATTTTGTCATTTGACTATGTGCCCCCTGGTGGCCAAAGTAGGAATCAGATCAGGGCGATTTTCAATAGCGAGAAGCGTCATGTCATGAGGTATCAACATACAAAATGTGAGACGAAAATTCCAAAGCATTCTCAAGTTAGAGCGTTCACGTCATTGACCAATCAGATTTCAGCTTTTGACCTCTGCGACCTTGATATGTAGTCAAATCAAAAACCCGTCTAATATGTTGTGTACCCTGACTGGATACACCCACCATAAAAATTTCATGAAGTTTCGATGACCTGTTTAGGAGTGATCGGAAATTTTGTGTTTTCACTATGTGCCCCCTGGTGGCCAAAGTAGGAATCAGATCCGGCCGATTTTCATTAGCGAGAAGCGTCATGTAATGAGGTATCAACATACAAAATGCGAGACGAAAATTTCAAAGCATTCTCAAGTTAGAGCGTTCACGTCGTTGACCAATCAGATTTCAGCTTTTGACCTCTGCGACCTTGATATGTAGTCAAATCAAAAACCCGTCTAATATGTTGTGTACCCTGACTGGATACACCCACCATAAAAATTTCATGAAGTTGCGATGACTAGTTTAGGAGTAGTCGCAAATTTTGTCATTTGACTATGTGCCCCCTGGTGGCCAAAGTAGGAATCAGATCCGGGCGATTTTCAATAGCGAGAAGCGTCATGTCATGAGGTATCAACATACAAAATGTGAGACGAAAATTCCAAAGCATTCTCAAGTTAGAGCGTTCACGTCGTTGACCAATCAGATTTCAGCTTTTGACCTCTGCAACCTTGAAATGTAGGTCAAATCAAAAACCCGTCTGATATGTTGTGTACCCTGACAGGATACACCCACCATAAAAATTTCATGAAGTTTCGATGACCAGTTTAGGAGTAATCGCGAATTTTGTGTTTTCACTATGTGCCCCCTGGTGGCCAAAGTAGGAATCAGATCCGGCCGATTTTCAATAGCAAGAAGCGTCATGTCATGAAGTATCACCATACAAAATTTGATATGAAAATTCCGAAGCATTCCCAAGTTAGAGCGTTCACGTCGTTTTTGCGTGACGCCGACGACGACGACGACGACAGACGCACAGACAGACGCCAGCGTGATGACAATACCCCGAAGACCCTGAAGGGCCTCGGGGTGAAAAGCGACCACCGCCCAAACAAGAATGACACTTCCGAACATGATTAAAGCGAATGGCTCGCGGGGTTTGTTTACATTTTTGGTGGTATCTTCCATAGAGAGTGAATCTAGCCTCCAGGCAAAGCAGTGCTCCAGCCATATGCAACACCTGTGCAAATATGCGAATGTAAACACTGAGGACGAGGTTCCATTAAAAATTTGTTAACATGGGTTAATGACGTTTTCAAATTCAGTAGGTCAAGATGTACATTTTGAACTATTCCCATTGATTTTGAAGCGGCAGATTTTGCAGAATACGCCTCCGAAGTTTGGCTGTCTAATGCATTTCCCATTAAACTAAAATCCTTCTTTTGCCTTTTTCTCAAAATGGTGCTTGATATCGATGACCAGCTGTCATGGCGCCACAACAAACCCCGCGAGCCATTCGCTTTAACATGGAACATTAGCATATGGCCAATCACGACACCCGAATTTAATGAGGTCGACGACTTATAGTATAAGTCGCCTGTAAGGTTACAAACTCGCCAATCGGAGACATTACGCCCCCTGGATAATGCACTTCCATGTAATGTTATGGCGGAACTTTGTAATTGGCGAGTTCAGGTTTTACGTCTGGTATACGTTCCTCCATAAGTCGCCTCGTGAAGGATACCTGATGTAACTTTAATCTTAGCCAATAGGCCGAGAAGCTATAGACAAATCAGTTGGATGGTTATTACCAATGCAGAGCATAAAATCATGTTATACAATTATTGTCTTTATAATTCTGAAAGAGAAATGTTCACAACCTAAAATTTGTGTCTCAAATCTCAAGCCATAAGCCCCTTTTACACTACGTGTTTTCAACGTGTGCGTCGAGCACGGCGNCACAACTGGGCTCGGCACGGCGCTACTTTCATCCGGGCCGAACCCCCCAACAGGAGGTGGGTTCGACCCGTGTCGAGCACGGTTCCGCTGGCAACTGCACAGTGTAAACACGCTACTGGGCTCGGCCCACTTGAATGACTCGCCTTTAGTGAAGTGCGCATGCTCATTTATCGGCCTTGAACTCAATACGTCATTGCCGCGAATGATCATGGGCGCAGCCATATTGAAAATGACGGAGATTTCCTACCTCCACAGAAAGGACAGCCGGCGCTTCAGATATTGGCGCGGTTATCATGGTGCAGTGTAAATTAGTCTCGGGCACCCAGCCGTTCATATATGTAGATACGAACGTCTGGGCCAGACCGACATTTCCACTGTAATACAGTGCATTGTGGGTAATGCTGTAGTAGGTCACGTGACATAAGATGGTTGCTTCCATTTAGGGATTATATTTCACCTCACAACCTTCCAATATGTCTGAATCTGCCAATGAATCTATTGCTGAAGTGATCTGAAACAGCGTACTTAACAGCATCAACTTACTGGAGTTGAATTTCAGGCTGAAAACTGTGTATCCGCTTGGAAGACGTAGTCGAAAAATCCCAACTGACATTTTATGGTCGTCGCCATGATGAAATCACATGATCACTTCTCTTGCCCAATCAGCAGCCGGATTGTGATTTTGAAATGGGGGAATCGGCGGATGGAAATGAATGACTAGCTCTGTCCCTGATTAGCCAATCAGCGACGGGTGTTGAAATAAAATCACTGTCACAACGAAAACGGCGCTCTGTCCCAGACCCTCGTATATGCTATGCATTATACAGGGTCTGGACGCCCGAGTGTAAATGGGGTAAAATGCTCTTTTTGAGGCGGGCCTGGCCCGGGTCGAGCACGGCACGGTTCGTCCAGGCCAAAATTCTGCGTAGTGTAAAAACGGCTTATGAGTCCAATTCTATTGACTAGCTTCGCTGTTGGCCGCTACGCAGCGCGTTGGGCCCTTGCGTCAAGCTTATGGGCGATAAGGAGGGAACATTTTCAAGATGTGTTTCCAGGTTATGAATATATCGAATTGTAATTCACCTGACAACACCGTCGTTTTTGCTTGCTTCAAAGCTCCTGATTCCTATTCAAACCTCAAGGTTGTGTTAGATTACTATGTTGATGCAATTGACTCCTTAGTAGGATCTGCTTGGCTTGACAAAACCCAACCTCCTGCGCATGTCCAGATTGACACGGTCGTCAATACTGTCCCTGCCATAAGTGACTTCCATCTTGATTTCTTCAGCTGATTTCAGCTGGCTAGGCCGCTGTTTTAAATGTAAACATTTTACTCCTAAAAGTTACTTTATCGACTAAATATTGCTGGGTTTCGTCCCTTTTACGAACAGTCAATAAATGTGACAGTAGTCTAGTTATTTGTCAGGAACTATTTCTTCTTATGTGCCAAGCAAGACCTTGTCTCTCCCTTTTACATGATCATGTAGATATCTTGTCACACTTAATTGCAAGCTTGATACAGTTCTTCTAGAGCATATCCTTATGCTCAACTATTCTTCATGCCCGTGGAGGGTGACCTTGTTACATTATTACTTGTTTTTGATCATGTGTACTTACACAAGTTGTATCGCTTGACTGATTTATCATGTATGTATAATATTAGATTTAGAGGGATTATATATGTAACTATTGACAATCAAATTCGTGGACTTTGGCATGGGCGGTCAAGTACGATTGTTTTCTATGGAAATAGTTTTCTCTTTGGACCTGGAAGCTGTACATTCGTTCACCCTTATCGGCACAAGCTTTTTTTGGAGGATTATTCGTTCAAACTTTGAGAGCACCGTGTTCTTCCACTTTAAAATTCAGAGTTATTAGGATAAGTCCGTCCTTACCCGCACTAGCATGCGCAAACTATATTGCTCATATATCTTGTACCTACGGCAAAGAGCCAGTCAGGCTCATGATGCCTTTGATGATGATGATGATGATACGTGGCCGCGTAGTTTTTTAGTTATCCTGCCGAAACCACAGATTGGCGACACAGAGAGAGAGAGAGAGAGAGAAATCCACTGAAACCAATGAAGACCGCCACCTTGTGAGGTGGTGGCGGTTTTAATTACTGTTCGTAAGCAGAGTATAGTTGATAGGAGTGCCCATTTAAATGAATGCTTGGGTCCATTTCATTGAGGTAACACCTTGGCAGAATAGTTAAATCGGCTATGTTTTGAAACAATTTGTGTCGTCTTACAATGCGTACACTTGTTCAGAGAGGCAGTCTTACAATGCGTACACCCAGTTTTGCAAATTCCCAATTTTTATAAGTGTTATCGCATATTACGGGTCAATTATTGGTCATATACCTGTATTACAATATCAGCTTCAACTATCTATGAGTTTAATTTGGGGTCGATGCCTATTTAGTAAGCTAAAATGTGTCGTCTGCTAGACAGGAAGCTCTTACAATGCGTATCCTCAGATTTGAGTCACCACACTGGGACAGGTAGGACTAGCCCTAGGCTTTGGGTTTTTGACACCTTCTTGGCCTAGGCCCTAACGTTAGTAGGTCTAGGTCATCAACTCATAGGCCTAGGCCTAACGTTACAATCATGATCAGTCAAAGACTTTGATGGGCCCAATCCTACGCCCCCCCCCCCCCC
>NMRB01003424.1:18208-63642 GCA_002633025.1 Notospermus geniculatus | reverse complement strand
TGGGGGTTTCCCCCAGAAAGGGGGGTTCGGGGGGTCTCCCCCCGACCATGCGCTGCTGCGCGCTCACATGTCGTTGGACATTTTCATATTAGCGCAGGTGCCAAATGCACATGCCCCGTGATGTGCAAGTACATGTATATGTACATGTGCCTACCAGTGACCATGATAGATCTCGTCGAAAACCACACCTGTGATTAAAGATACATGTAGGCCATCTTGCTGAGAAAACCACAGGGTGCTGAGAAAAGAAAATTTAGGATGGTATTTATAGGCCCTACAGTTATGTAGTTAGTTTGTACGAACTTGCTCAAGGTTTCAAGATATGCAGAAGCATGCAAGTATCCAACTTGCCCACGTCAAAAAATATTGGATTAATCTGTAAAAGCGTTCGTCAAAAAATCAAGTTAAAGTTCAAAATGGGTGCCATGGCGGCCATCTTGGATAAATCGTCGAAAGAAGCTCCGTATTCTGAATCCTGAATTGCCGACGTGCCACAAATTACCACATCGGAGCCTCAACGAGTCGAAAGACATAAAAACGATCAATAAACATCACAAATTTATTTTATGGACGATTGACGTATGGAACTGCACGACGCCGATAAAACATAATTATGACTGTTTTCAATGTACGACAGCGCGCAGCGGGGATGTTGGCAGGGGAGCAGTTTTCAATGAAATTCCCATTTATATCTCTAAGAATTCTTTATTGGTGTGTAAAAGGTTGTTCTAGAAATGTAAGAATGGAATAAATTGCTGTATACAAGCTTATTTACTGTCCGAATGGTAGTTCCATGTGCGTGGAATATTTTGTCTCTGTCACATGCCTGCAGGGTGGGGGTGGGGGTCTCGCCGCATGGACTTGCTATACAGTAGAGGATAATATGAGATTGTGGTAAATGTGTAGGGAGCCTGCTGAGGCGGAACTTTGAACTTCAAATTTGTTTAGGCCTACACAGTAGCGTAGCTAACGAGATATGTGGGTGCATGCCAGAGGGAAATACTACAGTTGAGGTAAAGAATTATACGTTGGTTCGATCCCCCACCGACGAACATAAACATTATTTCTTATCAATATTAAACCAATATTATAGTGAGCCCTCGCCAATACCATCTTCAGCCGGATTCATACTTCAGACGCCAGCGTCTGAAGGAGTACTTAGGTAGTTTTATGAATATGGCCCCAGGTCCCGTATTCATAAAACTACTTAAGTCTAAGTGCGATACTTATCTTTTGTGTCGATCAAAGGATAGAAGTGTCATACTTAGACTTAAGTATAGTTTTATGAATAAGGGGCCAGGGCCCATATTCATAAAACTACTTAAGTCGAAGTGTGACACTTATCCTTTGTTCAGCTCAAAAGATAAGTATCACACTTTGACTTAAGTATGTTTATGAATATGGACCCAGAAGTATAAATCCGCCTTGAATTTGACCGCGCGTCCGTCACAGACGCTCAGCGTGTGAAGAATGAATTAAGCCACGGAAACACTAGCAAATAGTGAGGTTTCGCAAGCGCCCGGTTAGGCCATACGACAACGTTTATCTATTGTTTGGGTATAGGCCTACTTGTTTTAGTGATTATACAATAAACCCTCTTTTTATAGGTGTACGCTTGAACCTACCTCGCAGGAGTTGTTGTATGGAGCGTGGTTTCCGTTCGTTCTTTACCATGTAACTCAACATGATGCGATTGTTTGTTAAATGTTGAGAAAGAATTCGATTGAGGTTAATCCAAGTCTGTCGAACCAATTTGTTAATTACATGTAGTTATACTGTATAGTATGGATTATCCGGTTGGCTGGCGAGCCCCCATCCGGTAGTAATTCATTGAATATCCATGATGTTATGCTGTTTCACAGCAAAAGTATTACAGCCTGACAGTGCTTTTTGAACGCTTTCCAGAGGAATGAAATAAGCAGTAATGATCATTTTTGTAGTTAAGTTTGGAGGTCACATCAGATATCTTCAGTAATTCCGATGTTTTACATGTATAAATCCTGTGTATATCCAAATATCCAGATGTCCACTACTAACTTTGAATGATTCACTTCCTGTCCTATGTAGATAAACAACGTTTCACATACTTTTGAGGCAGTGAGATATTTTTCTTATCGATACGATGCTCGTGCTGTTGTTAAGTGCTCTCTCGAAGTGTCGTGACACTGACTTTGATAAGAGCATTACGTCAGATAAAATACCTATCTGTGGACCATACCGTGTTTCATGCATATTACATTGTAGGCTACAGGTCAGAAGTGTAAAATATCTTCAGAACGACCACGTTTCAGCTGTCCGACGACGGCGACAACTGCGATTTCAGGATCACATCACCAAACGTTCCAAGCACAAGACATTAGCTTCTTCCAGTCACCACCGCCTTGCAGTTTGTCGATATTTTGACACAGACAAATCTCCCGTAGCTTTTCTGTCGCTGTATGTAGACATCGATCTTACAACAGAGTAGAAATAATGTTTGCCATGAAATCATCAGGTGGGAATATCCTAATTGTCACTGAAGCATGGAATCCATTCAGTAGCCAATAGACTAATAGCGTGGAAACCCAACCAATCAGCAACCCCGTTACAAATCACACATTGACAAATCGAGGATCGACGAAAAACGGCAAATGCACTCTAGTTTCTCCAATGAATGAAAGACGGCAGACGGTCTTATCGATCTGTTGCTCACATAAATTTCAGAGAATGACGTTTATTCCATTTGCCAAGCAGGTCCACTGCCTCCTTTGGTTTTTAACGTTTCTCCATTGTCAGCGGTCGATGATAAACAGGAAGTTATTTCCAGAATCTTGCAAATTTTCGACCCCAACCGGTGTCTTCTTCAGGCTGGCACTTTCAAGTCGAGCTACCAGAAGTGTAATCAGCGATCGACAAAGTTGTCTTTCGTTGTTACACAATACATGTACATGTAGTGAAGTTTCGCAAATCTGACAAAAAACGAAGTACGAAATACGAAATTCAACTTCTTTTCCAGGACCTACTGTATTTCTAGAGATGGTTGGTGCCACAAATGTCCCTGCTGCCAGTACGTCTTTTAGCATAAGACCAAGAGAGTTATGGTGCATCTTGAATTTTTAAATTTCCACTTCATTTCTACGAAGTGTAAACGAAAGATAAATTTCAAAAGCTTAATATGCACCGTAGCTGTATGGATCTAAGGTAATCATACGCTAAAAACGCTCTTGCAGCAGGCGATATTTGTGGTACCAACCATCTCCTGAAATACATCACGTCCTGGAAATGAAGTCCCACTTCGTAGGTTCGTACACCATGTACTTCGTGTTCCGTCAGATTTTTAAAACCTGACTACTGAGTTAGTGTATTAGGCCTGTACACGTCCTTGAATCATACAAATCCTAATCCTGTACCACAACGTTCCGAAGTAGGAATCCGAAACTGGATGCGCCACGGAGAACTCAGCGCCGGCTCGGCTTCCGTCTAGCGAGAAACACTGTCGTGTTATGCCGTTTCCACGGTAGAGTTATCACCGTCTACGCCAGATCCATTAAAGCCACCATCCGTGAACGATTTATCAGAGCTGAAAGATTCCGATTTGAGGTTTTTACCTGCGTATGACGTGTTAGGCCTAAAGGCACAGAGAAATAGTTCGTCAAGTCATGCAGGTTGTTGCCTTGCCATCCGGTCACTGACGGTTTTGTCGTCTTTCTCGTTGGTTGCTTTTGGACATCAACACCAGAACTAATCATGTCATCAATTAGTCTAATTGGAAAATTGCCCGATCGGTACCTTCAGGTTGTAAATCTTTTTCCAGTGAGCAATCAAGTATTTTAATAGTTCCTGGTCTCGACAATCACCAACAATAGGGAGGTTTCGCAAATCTGACGAAAAACGAAGTACGAAATACGAAATTGTACTTCATTTCCATGACGTAAAGTATTTCAGGAGATGTAGGTACCACAAATATCGCCTGTTGCAAGAGCGTCTTTTAGCGTATGACGCAGACCGATAGTGTTACGGTGTATGTTAAACTTTGAAATTTATCTTTCGTTGAAAATTCAAGATGCACCATAACTCTTTCGGTCTTACATGATGTGCTAAAAGACGCTGGCAGCAGGGACATTTGTGGTTCCAACCATCTCCAGAAATATATTAGGTCCTGGAGATGAAGTTGAATTTCGTATTTCGTACTTCGTGTTTCGTCAGATTTGCGAAACCTCACTATTATTCAAGTACGTAATGGTTTCCTATTCCAAATAAAATTCATCACCTCCAGAGAGATTTCTAGGAATACCACGGTTTCCTGAACTTCCAGTTCTGAAGAGAACACTCTCCAAGTCCTGTAACGCCAGTGGGCAGTTATTAGGGAGGTTTAGAAATCAAATGGTAAACGTAAGCTTTACGACAACGTTATTTTTAATTTCATACTACACATTAACTAGATTTTACATTGCTTTTTCGGTACAAAAATAACATTGTCGTTAACGTTTACGTTTATCCTTTGATTTCTTAACCTCCCTATTTACGTCCTTCACGTGTTGAAAGCGCTGCAAAACCCTGTGAAAACCGCACCGCTCACCGCAAACCGCGACCGAATCCGCTGTAGTAGAAACGGGGCTTAAAATATCGGTCCACACTGGAATCGGATCCACCAAACTTCCAAATCGGGTATCAATCATTAGACGTGTGCTGCTATACCAAGTCATTAGGCGTAAATCTAAGTGAGAGTTTTATTCAGCTTGGAGAAAGTAATGAATTAACGACACCGTGGGAAAATATCACACTTTATAGCCGTTAGATTTTGTTTGGGATATACGCGCACAGTAAGGAGCTATCCTCGGGCTCGATATCAAAATTCATCCCAGCTGGAATTCCAAACGACAGAGAACACTTAGCCATGATGTTTACCAATACCTCCACACAAGAGGCCGATCATCAAGAACTGCTTTCTTATGTTCATAGTAATTTCATTGCATTCTCGACAGCTTTGTATGGTGTATTGTGATACCAACAAGATCAATTAGACCGTTATTAGGCCATGAGGATGAATGGTTGGACTAGGCCTAGAAAAGTGAAAAACGAAAGTAGTTCGTTCACCCATGTTGGTAGACTCCCTCGGGTCATACTAAAAGACATAACTCCACTGATGATAGGGCTAAAGGCGCTGCTCCACGTGACAATTTTCTATCGAAAGTTTGCTGTCAGATAGTCAATTATTGCTGTCAGACAGCAATTATTGCTGTCATACAGTCACTAGCTGAACAACTTCCACGGGATAATCTTTGGTCAGTTACTATCTGACAGCAAACTTTCGACAGAAAACTGTCACGTGGAGCAGCGCCTTAAAGCTAGGAATCCACCATTGATTTTCAAGCTGACTTGCTTTTGTTGAATTCCGACCGGTTAATCTTATGATTCAAAAGGACTGAATTAAAGAGAGCCCCACGAACGATGAGAGCGCAGGGTCATCTGTGTACATTTGAATAGGCTAACGTACACTACATTTACACATGGAACACTAATTGTGCTGAAAATAGCTCCGCTATCCTCAGAAATGGAATTCAAGGCATCAAGTTTACAGGTTCATGTACCCCTTCACCACAAAAAAAGTTGAAGCTCGTGCCTATTACGTAAAGCCAAAATTCAGGCAGTGAGAGACATCTGGTGGCAACACATGAAGTGTATCCCTCAGTTACTTCATCGTTCGCAGCTAAGCCTTTATGTTTGATTCCTTTATGATTGGACTAAGATATCGGCCTATTTTTGTCATATCATTTTCTGAAAACCGCTATATTATGACCGTGACCTACAATTTACGACAAAAGGCCTAGCATTCATGCAAACAACTATTTAAAATCATGGTGATTATTTCCTAAATCTAATGTAAACAGCTTTCAGGACATTTTCGATGCCCTAAAGGAACAAAACGTTCATCGAAAGTAAGTATCGTAATTTGCAGATAGACGAGCAATAAAGACGAATTATGTACAAATCCCTTTCAAAATCGGCTCGCTGTGCTTGATCTAAAAGTTATCAACCCAACTATCATATTTACTTAGTCTTTTGTGTGCGGTTTATAGGCCATTTATGATAAACCGTTTCAGTGCTGAGGTTGTTTTTTCAGATTTTTAAAATACAAAAAGACTGAACATTGGCTAAACCCCACCGAAAAGAAAAACATGGAACTCAGTACATACCGTTTGAGGGAGCCACCTGGCGGCAGCAATACGAACTGCTACAAGAAACCATTGCAAAATGTACGCAGTACATCAGGTCGATTCGCCAACAACGTAGTTTGACCCTGGGGTTAGTGAGTGGCGAACACGGCGATGGTGGGACACTCACCTGGATCCTTTAAAGCGCCACGCTATGCATCAAAAACTGAATTTCGTGACGCCGTCTTAGTGCATCTCATTTACGGTGACCTCGTTCATAGCATTAGGCCTATACACACGGTCGATGTACACCATTTACACACAGAGCTAATTCATGGTGGTGAGGTTGATCATGATCTTGTGTCAATGCATGCTCGACAAGACTGTTCAAATCTATCTATCTGAATGATCTAAGTTACCAATTAGGTGTTCTGTGTGTTAATGTACCTTACCTGATGAAGGGCTATTCCCGCTATAACACCACGTTGAACTTGTCAAGTGGAGAAGCTATGGCTGCCATTTTGTGTCAATATAGTATTAGACCGAACACTGTCCTGATTAAAAATACTAGGACCAGACGCAAGCAAATGCATAAAACCATCATGGCGCCCGCTGGTCTATACAGTAAGCTCGAGTTTAAACCACCGGTTCATTATGTTAAGCACACCCATAGTAGGGCCAGTTTCACCGTAGGCCTTAACCAGCTATTCATTCCGTCACGGGGTTGTGATTGGACAGGCGATTCCAGCCATTCAGCGTAATACTTGTTATGTTTTATTCACGCCCATTTCGGATTGTGGGTGTGCTTTATGGACATAATGAACCGGTGGTTTAAACTCGAGTTTACTGTATTTAGTTAGGGAGAATGCATTGCTGTAGAATGCTGTAGAATGACGTCACGAGCCGGTGTAATGTATGAGAATGCCCCCCGTATGACAATGCCCGCTTTACTGCTCGGCGGACACTCAAATACAGAAAGACATGTTGACCAGTGCCTCCCCCATTGTCACGTCGCGGCTTATTCCGTCAATCTTTTGTTGGGNATGTCTTTCTGTATTTGAGTGTCCGCCGAACAATAAGGCGGGCATTGTCACACGGGGGGCATTCTCATACATTACACCTGTCTTCGAATGCAAGCTGCCCAGAAGACCGGGTACCAGTCTAATATATCAGTCCAGCCTCGGTGTTATCACTGGCTATATACGGCTGGACAGGGGACCAGTCTTATCAAGGTCTGGAGGGAGAAAGAGTCACTCACCTAACGCATATAATCGCGCTTTAAGCATGAGAAAGTATACCTACCATTCATCTGCTTCCGGATTCCTTTCTTTAGCTCGGCCCTAACATCCTCCGCCGTCTCCACCTTAGCATACTCCCCGAACGACGTACTCAACGCCTGCAGACTCATTTCAAGATGTGCCTCCTCGCGTTTGAGTTTTAAAGCCGCCCTATCCTTTTTCACTTCCAGTGCCGCTAGGTGGCGTTTCAGGATATAGTCAGGAATTGTCTTAGCCTCTTTGAAGGTCATAAGCCTGTTAGCGCCGAAACGGATGGCGCGTTTTTTCTGGCCAGTATCGGTTTCGAACACCTTCGTTGCCATCTTGAAACAAATTCTTTGCCGTTTGGTTTGATTATGGATTGTTTTTCAATTATTAACAGCAGCGTCTGCAGTATTTGCCCCTGAATTAATTTGCTGCGGTCCTTTCCCCACTGCTATCATGGCAACTGAGCGTAAGTTCCGTTCGTTTTACATCAAGAAAACTGTTCCCATTTTCTTATGTGGAATCAAATACGACTTAACGTTTCGGATGAATGCAGACCGACGGGTAAAAATTATGTCGTTCCTGAAAAACTTCAAGGACACCTGAAAAGAGAAATGAAATGACAGATATTAAGCAAAATCGCTGCCAAAATCGCCTACGCCATCTACAGGAAGAAATAGAAATTAAAATTTTGGGGCTCTGTTCAGTTCCACGTGATATAAACGGTCATTGCTGGTCACAGACCTTGGGCCTGTTTCAAAAAGTGACTTTAAGCGTATGGTACATGTACCTTTAACCAAATGGAAAATACATTGAAGTTAATGGTACCATTACTTAATGAAACAGGCCCCTTATCTTTAGACATGCACGTAGCTTCCGTTCCTCCATGCAAACATGGTTGACCTACTTTTCTTTTCTTTTCTGCAAGCCCCGTGACATTCACGCCCATTATAAAAGTGACACTCATTTTCGGGTTGACCGCATTCTATGTAGATCGATTCACAATTTAAATCGCTTGATATTTCGATCGTATTGAAGATGGAATTAAAAAGAAGTCAGGCCATTTTTACCGCTATCTGTCAACTGTACGGTATATCCTGTGTATTATCAGTTGGCCCTGAATGCAGGGTTTCAAGAAATAGGTTTATGGTCAGCANCCCCCCCCCCCCGCCACACACACACACGTTGCCATCATTTGAGGAAAGATTAAAGATAATGTATCGTGACTTTATTGTTTATATTCCACGTTTGTAATGGATGTTTACATTATGTTATTTTGGACTTTTGGGACATGCCAACCCACCAAATTGAATAGTTTCGGTATCAGAAGAGTTTTTAGAGGGGCATGCCACCAAACATTACTCATAAGACAAAGAAAGACCGGACACAAACAAACATGTAAATAAACAATGATTTGCGTGGCCCGCGAAAATACCCGTGATACATTATCTAACGATTTCAAGTATTAACTTTCAATAATTTTCTCTGCACTCTGTCAACCTCGAAAAAAATAGCTTCCTGCACTAAACTGCTTATTTCTATATCAAAGTAATTTTATTAGCATCGGTTGTTGAGACGTTGGAGTTGTTTAAGATCCTGGATACATGTTTCCTTGTAATTGAGTCCTTGGCAACTGTCTCCACTTGAATGGATATTGGTTCTGGTTTCTCCTATCGCAGGAAATTGCGGTGTACGAATTATGCTGATTGGTGTCGAAGCAATATTTCTAACTGACCGTCACAGTTGTAAAATGGTCGCTGAATGGTTTGTGTAAGTCAGGGAGGTTTAGAAATCAAACGATAAACGTAAACGTTAACGACAACGTTATTTTCGTATCGAAAATGCAATATAAAATCTGGTGAGTGTGTTGTATGAAAAATAACGTTGTCGTAAAGTTTACCTGATCGTTTGATTTCTAAACCTTCCTAATTAAATCCTGTTTAACGCGTGGTTGGACTGCGCATGTATACCGTATGTATACGTACATGTACATGTACATGGCGGTGCATGAGTCTAGGAGAACAATAAGAGCAGTCAGCCGCGCTTTTGCCAAAAGACGGCAGCAAAGTTCCAGCAAACCAATACAAAAGAAAATTCTCCTGACTGGTGCTCAGTCAACCATGAATGGGCCTGCCAGGCATTGAATTGTGCTGTAGTGACACCTATTGGTCAATGACTGACAGCTCTTATTGGATGACCTACCTTGAGTACAGAACGAATGGCTTTCATGTACGCTTTAGCGTTTTTAACAGAACCTATGGATTCCGAACTAATGAAGGAATATATTAGGGAGGTTTCGAAATCAAACGATAAACGTAAACTTTACGACAACGTTATTTTTCGTACTACACATTAACCAGGTTTTATATTGCATTTTCGGTACAAAAATAACGTTGTCGTTAACGTTTACGTTTATCGTTTGATTTCGAAACCTCTCAAATTCCAAGAAGCTAAGGAGCATAGACCTGCCATAGGTGCTTGTAAAAAAGCTTGGAAAACATAGGTATCCTTCAAATGTAGAAATCGAGAACCATGGAAGCCCGTTCAGAATAGCTTATTCCGATGGGTAGCGAGCTTCGGTTAATTCTTTCCAACAGCCCATGAAGGTTATAGACCTAATTATTGCTTTTATAGACCTATTAGTCAGCCTTCGGAATATAGACCAACAAAACCCCATTACGGTACTTTTATAAACGGTCTGTAGAAACACAAATCTGTTTTTACCTCTGAATAAGGGAGAACCGTCCCAGTTCAGCTTATTGCGCTGTAAACAAGCATGATAACGTAACATAGCCTACTGTACATGACCACGAAGATTCTCACCGACAAAATAAGCACTTTTTAAAGGGCCTGCATGTTTGCCGAATACTAGTATACGAATGGGGACCCTAGCCGACTTTTTCAATAGGTGTCATTAGTGGGCAAACAAATGAAACTGACATCCCGGTCCTGATCAATTTCCCACACAAAAGGCGTCCATTGTATTTGGACCGGGTTTCGGTGTGCTGCCCTCTATCGAGCTAGGATCACCATTAAAAGTATGTCTAATTCGAACCAACTTGATAGAGTTACCTCTGCCTCTCTGACGAATGACCAAAGTTTCCGACGTTTCCAACAGAGACAGTGGCCTGCTAGTTCTCCCACATGACGTCGTGACCACTCATGTCCTAGCATGATATACATTGTAACACTAATAAACGCCTATCTCACACAATTATTTTTTACCTAAACATTTGTGGTCATGGCCAGCTTGACCAGCTTAGCGTGCCAGCAGCCATTGAAAGTTAAAGTTAAAGTTTGGGTTTATAGTCTGATATCAACAACGGTAGAGGTGTCATCCGACTTTACACTTTAACCCCAGGCTATCCTGAATCCTTTCAGCAGACCTCAGATGAGCTGCTCATTCAGCGCTACAATCCGAGCATTTCCGACCGGTACCCATTTATACCCGGGTGGAGAGAGGCCAGTAAGGCAAAGAGACTTCTCACGCCCCTTTGTTGAAAAGGTCTATAAAGCTGCCTGTTTACACCATTACAAACCTACCCCTTAAACTGCACACGACATCTTGTCAGCTCGTTCTCCAAACTTCCTCAGAAACTGTTGTAGGTATACGCCGAAATGACGATGGTAATCCTGAGTGTGACGGAGTGGTTGTTACTATCGATGTTATTCTGCGCACAGTCCGAGCGAAGTTGTGGAAACCAGTTGCTGGCCAAGCTAGCCCTAAGATACACGCCTATGGCCGTGTAACGGACGTATCCAATGGAGCTAAACACGTCCACCAGAGCGTACAAAACGCCTGATTGATAAAATCATATCCAATCTATCATTGACTATTTCACTTTATCAACCGATATATGCCACATCGAACAACAACTGACCCGAAACCTTTGAAAAGCTGGACAAAAAGAAGTCTAATTTTCTCTTGATGCAAGATTTATTGGAGAAAATTAGCCCACTGCCGCGGCAGTTCGTATGTTTAACAACAGTAACGTCATTTTCTATAACCCGTTTCGACAATCCCATGGCCGTAGGAACGGGGGGGGGGGGGTAGCAGCCATTGAAAGTTAAAGTTAAAGTTTGGGTTTATAGTCTGATATCAACAACGGTAGAGGTGTCATCCGACTTTACACTTTAACCCCAGTCTATCCTGAATCCTTTCAGCAGACCTCAGATGAGCTGCTCATTCAGCGCTACAATCCGAGCATTTCCGACCGGTACCCATTTATACACCTGGGTGGAGAGAGGCCAGTGAGGCAAAGAGACTTCTCACGCCCCTTTGTTGAAAAGGTCTATAAAGCTGCCTGTTTACACCATTACAAACCTACCCCTTAAACTGCACACAACATCTTGTTAGCTCGTTCTCCAAACTTCCTCAGAAACTGCTGTAAGTATACGCCGAAATGACGATGGTAATCCGGTGATGGAGTGGCTGTTATATCGCTGTTATTCTGCGCACGGTCCGAGCGAAGTTGTGGAAACCAGTTGCTGGCCAAGCTAGCCCTAAGATACACGCCTATGGCCGTGTAACGGACGTATCCAATGGAGCTAAACATGTCCACCAGAGCGTACAAAACGCTTGATTGATAAAATCATATCGAATCTATCATTGACTATTTCACTTTATCAACCGATATATGCCACATCGAACAACAACTGACCCGAAACCTTTGAAAAGCTGGACAAAAAGAAGTCTAATTTTCTCTTGATACAAGATTTATTGGAGAAAATTAGCCCACTGCCGCGGCAGTTCGTATGTTTGACAACAGTAACGTCATTTTCTATAACCCGTTTCGACAATCCCATGGCCGTAGGAACGGGGGGGGCACCCCATATTTCGCTTGTCAAAAAAAAATTGGCCGGCTCAGCATTTGACTACCTTTAGTCCCAAAAATCCGAAGTTCAATAAACCAATGAACCACACTTAGCCTACATGGCTATATAGAGTGTCCAATTTTGCTCTCAAATGACTGGAAATGGCGTAAAAGCACTTATTTCCTAAAATTTTCCCGGGGAGGCCCCCGGACCGCCCCCGACGATATTTCGGCTCGCGCCTTCGGCACTCGCTGCTGAGGAATACGGCTACCGTCCGCTATTTTATCGAATTTTTTTGCCCCCCCCCCTAAACCTACAGGACGTTCCTACGGCCCTGGATCCCTCTGTCAGTTCGTCGAAATGTGAAACAACCCAGGCATTTCGCCAGAGAAGACGACACAAGCGGAACGCTGAACTTGGCATGTTTTCAGTGGTTCTGAGGGTTTCGCAAAGCCCCCGAAACGCCAAAGCGAGCGCCCACCCCGGTGCCCACTTAATTCTATTGGCTACAACCTGTTCTTGGCATAATGATCACCACCACCTGGAATGACGTCAGGTAATTCGCGGGAATCCCAATAACGCTATAGAGATGACCTATTTAAATATTAAGAATGAATGGCGGTACTTGTAAAAACAGTAATGCAGCCAGTGCTGCATTTGCTTTTATGAAACGTAACAGAGCCTGTGTAGCGCCGTAGCTGTAGCGCCGTAGCTAGCTTTGATGGCCTGGGGGGGGGGGGGGTGCCTGCGTGGTCCGCGAACTAGTACATTTAGTTGTAAAAGCCGCCGCTAGGCCTTTTAGCCCTAGCGGCGGCTTCGGGAACCAAAATGCGTGGATCACCACCACCTGGAATGACGTCAGGTAATTCGCGGGAATCCCAATGACGCTATAGAGATGACCTATTTAAATATTAAGAATGAATGGTGGTACTTGTAAAAACAGTAATGCAGCCAGTGCTGCATTTGCTTTTATGAAACGTAACAGAGCCTGTGTAGCGCCGTAGCTGTAGCGCCGTAGCTAGCTTTGATGGCCTGGGGGGGGGGGGCAAAATTGATTGAGTCTGGAGGGCGAAGTCGGAGGGGGTCGGGGGTCCTCCCCCCCCCCAAAAAAAAAAATTGAATATCTACATCCTCTCAGGTGTATTTTCCCGACATCTGACACCACAATAATTTGGCTCGAGGAGGGGAAATGGCCTTTTAAGAGGAAAATTTTGCTTTGTCCCTTTTTGCTCTGGGGGGAGGGGCATTNCCCCCCCCCGCTAGCTACGCCCCTGGATCTCTACTAGAAAGTGCCTGAGAAAGACCCCAGTTGGGGTCGAAAATTTACAAAATTTGGCGACGACTTTACCGGGCGACTTTACTATACTTGTCATTTTGTGTGGTTTAGTGCTGTTTTTTGGATATGGGCCTTAACTTGACGAGAGAAAAGATCATGCTTGCAATTTGCCCTTATCAAAAAATAGAAGTATATTGTGAGGCGGACAAATTTTTCCTTTCACACCGACCCACACCATAAGTACCGTAGGCCTACTTGTTGCAATTTATTGGAGCACCCCGTATAATCTTATTCGCGCCATGTGTAACAGGTCATCTGAAAATAGCAACAGACCACGTGTTTTTGTTTACATTTTGATGGGTGGAGGTGCATATGACGTCATCCAAAGAAACCAGGTTGTAGGCTATAGAATTAAGTGGGCACCTTTTTGTTTTTTCCGAATCAGGCGGCGATGGACACTGCGTCATTTTAGCATTGTGGCGGGTATTCACTTGGGGTGGTCACGGCCGTTTGAAGTGGAAATTATTCTCAAATGTTAATGAGCTGTGGTGTCCCATGCGCTGCTGACACCAAGCGGTAACAACTGGTAATAATCATTCCGTCAAACGCTAGGCCCTTCCTCTTTATCCTTATTTAGAACGTGCCTACTTGTTGCAATTTATTGGAGCACCCCGTATAATCTTATTCGCGCCATGTGTAACAGCTCATCTGAAAATAGCAACAGACCACGTGTTTTTGTTTACATTTTGATGGGTGGAGGTGCATATGACGTCATCCAAAGAAACCAGGTTGTAGGCTATAGAATTAAGTGGGCACCGCCTACCCCACTGTCAACTCAAGACATTCTCGCGTGCAAGGTGAAAAGAATGGACGGAGGAGATTGCCCCTGCCATGATCTTTTGGCGAAATTGGGATGACTTGTCCCTGTCCCTCTGTTTGGAGACTAGAGACATCTTACGGACAGTACCAAAACTCAATCTTTTTGCTTGAATCTTCAAGCTTGAATCCGGATAATTCAATCTGTGGCGGGATCTACAATAAGTCCTCCTGGAGTCAAAGTCCGGTTTTATTGTAGAAGGAGGGATTAGGATATAATCAAAAATAGATAAATAGGTATCTATTTTTGATATACATGGCTATAGAGACCATGTTCGAACATTTAAACATAGCCATAAAATAGCATTCCTACAGGTCTTTCTCCTCTGGTACACCGGATTTTAATTCAAGCTTGAAGTCGTACAGATGTAGGTCATCTTCTGAGAACCGCGTGACCTTATTACTTAAGGCGGTAACAGACTGGCGCGTAATCAACGCGTCTGAAAGCAATCAACCAATCAGGCCGGCGGCAACACTGACCGAAACACCTACCGAAAAATCTGATTGGCGGAACGCCTGCAGGACGCGCTGCGTACGAGCCAGTCTGTCACCGGCCTTAAGCCGGTGACAGACTAGCGCGATGCGGCGCGGAGCTGAGCGTTTTCTTTTGTGTTTTCAGGCACCACTGAGCACCATGTGCAGTGGAGCGCAAAAACACAAAAGAAAACGCGTCGCGTACGCACTAGTCTGTCACCGCCTTTAGACAGAATGGGGCGTACGCGACGCGTCGTGCAGGCGTCCCGCCAATCGGGTGTTTCGATCTGTGTTACCGCCTCCCTGATTGGTCGAACGCTTTCCCGACGCATTGATTACGCGCCAGTCTGTCACCGCCTAAACTTGGGTCCGCATGTGCGTTTACGCTACGTGATGCGTTAAATCTTTTGTTTTTTTCCGCCGCCCTGCTTCCAAACAATGGGCGAAGCGTCATAACGCAGCGTAAAATGCACATGTGGACCCAGGCCTTTAAGTAGTTTCAGAGCGCTTGTAGTACGGGAAGCGGTTCGGGTCTGCGGTGGGAGTTTACGCCCAATCTAAAAACACACAATCTAAAAGCACACAGGTGTCGTACTGAATGTAGTTACTAGTATACAAGACTTCACGGTTGGAGAACCCCCCAAACAATCCAACACAAATCATGACATTAAGACATTAAAAAAGCCCTCCATGCCTCCCTGAGTGGACGTAGAGTTCGTCTCGACGAAGTCATTCGACGTACGGTAAATTCACACTTGCCAATCGCTGGCGTTAAAAGTAGAATTTTCAGCAGGCATCACCGACGGTGTCGCCGAAGTTTGTATGCTCGGGGGCGACGACGACGGATCACCTGTTTTCGCCGACAAAGCTGCTGTCGCCGGTAAAGTCGTCAGAGGTAGGCCTTCTCCCGTTGTTGATGGCGATGGCGTCGTTGTATTAGTAATCGTTCTGTTAGGAAATCTTACTGATTCGGTAACGTTCGAATGAGGGTTACTTGTCGAAGTTTCGGTTTTATTCGACTGTCGCGTTGTCGACGACGCCGGTTGCTGCTGCACAGGATTAGGATTGGGATATGCCTTCCTCCAGAAAACCCGAGAAGGCCATTTGGTGAAATTCGCAGTCAGCGGCGTCATGAAGTCTGGGTCGCCGTAAGCTCTATACTCCCTGGTAGTCAAATACCGACGCAAGGTCGCGTACTCGTTAACGTGGCGGCGGACATCCCAGTCCATGAAAATGAACTGGATGTCAACAATATCGAAGAGTTTGCTTGATTTGACGAACGCTCTCGGGCCTAAATTAATTTTCAAGAGAGCGTTTTTAAACGTGATGACTTCGAGTAAGTCGTCCAGGAAAATACTTTTGACTGACGGGTCTGAATGGCGACTCTCAGCTTCATCACGATTATGGACGGGTTGAACTTTACGAAATCCATCGGACACAACATTGTGGACAACAGTTACAAGATTTTCGAAGTTTCCATACTGCAAACTGCGCTGAACTTTTCTGATATTGTGGATACTGTCATCAAGAGCTACAACACGCCTATTATACTTGGCAGCCAAGAGTGTGAAAACACCGATGTTACAGCCAACGTCTATCAGATTCAATTTCGGATTTTCCGACAGAAGTTTTTCCATTCCGAGCATTTCGCTTTCCCTCCACGTCCCGTTATTCCGAACCGATCGCGAAACAGCCGAGTCAACTTTCGGCGAGTACGTACAAATTCTAGTCGGGCCTCGCAACGTGTTGAAATTAACACAGAATTTGCTATCGACATTTCCAGTTTTGAACTTGGGGATGGAACATTTCTTTGGTTTAAAGAGCAGAGAGGGGGTGAAGAACACCGCATTGGTTGTGGATTCCACGCGTGTAGGCCCCGTCATTTTCTCCTCACGGGAATCTTTTTCAATCTTATCCTTATAACGACTGCGAAGGCGCTGGAAATGCCAGAAGTACAAACATGTTGCAGTCACAATCAGGCATATGATTATGAAACCTTTGGGAATCTTTGTCGTCACTACTGTTGGCCTTTCCACCTCGGTCATGTTGTCCACTTCAGATCCTTTTCAGAAATCCCTCACTTTCCTGGAAAAGAATGGAAAATTTCAGAATGGCGATTAAATTTTTCCACAAGCGGAAATAAGTTAGATTCGGGCCGCAAACTAACTACGAAGCGATCACGAGGCTGGGCCGATATTCAATATAAAACCTTGCTATAGCTAAGCTGGTTGCTACATGTACATGTAGTTGTGTACCGGTACTTATATTTGCTAAACTCCCTACGCAGTTGTGAGTCGCGCCCCCTTCGGTTTACTCGCTCTCCACAACTGCTTTACTTCGTGGAAGTCGCCGCGTTTGGTCAACAGATGGCGTCAGGGCCTGGCGCGAGTTTTACAGCCTATCAGCACGCTGCTTTCAGAACGCTTTGGCCCGTTGGCAACGGATGTTCTTGTGCTACATGGCTACGAACCGCTCGGCCAATGAAAAAGTGTCTTAGGCCAGCTTGGTTACCGGTTGCTCGGTGCTCTCATTGGTCGACTTTCTCAGCGCCATCTGTTGACCAAACGCGGCGAATTTTATGAAGTTAAGCAGTTGTGGAGAGCGGGTAAACCGAAGGGGGCGCGGTACACAACTGCGTACTAGGGAGTTTAACATTTGCCTGTACAAACTGCACTCTTAGCCAAAAAGGTTCTTTAGGGGTTCTTTGTGCCTCACCAGAGGAACCCCAAGGTTCTATATAGAACCTTAAGAACCCGAGAGGGTTCCATATAGAACAATTCTTTCGCCAAAGAACCGATAAAGGTTCCAGATAGAACCCTCTTCTGAGGGAAAAGTTCTACATGTATCTGGAACCTCTGGGGGTTCTTAAACAACCCGAGGGTTCTTAAATCAGAGGGTTCTCCTGGTGTGGCACCAAAGAACCTTTTCGGCTAAGAGTGTGGGTACTTTGGTAAGTACATGTACATCCATGTTTACAAATATTGCATATAATAATGAAGTCAGGATACATTATCTTAAATGTGTAATACCTTTCACCTCGTTGCAAGGTTTATTCTGAAAATTTCACAAGTATATCATCACGTAAATTGTTGTCGAGTACCATCAATATAAAATGTCAATAAATTCCACTTTTGGTTTTGCAATAAACTCAGTTGAACTCTACCTCTCCAGGTTTGAAATTTGGCAATTAATTTAGGAGTTGGAGAGCGTAACCATGGTTACGGTTTACATTGTTCTGATGTACACAACACTTGCACAATCGGCTGTCACGTACCTTGTGAAAAATTAATTTAACAACCTCAACAATTATAGGGAGAGAATTTGCCAGTAGCCTATGTTAAAAATATCTCTGTAGGCCTACTTCGGCGTAATCAGGGGCGAAGCCGGGTTAGTGGATAAGGGGGGGGGCGCAACTGATATTAGTCCGTTGTAACGAGGTTGCTCCCACTCCTCCAAAAAAACATATGAAGGCCTATCAATGGGGGAGCCCGGGCGTTTCGCAGTGCGGTGTAAACATCGGCGCTTGGCCGCCATTGGGCGGGCGGTGAGTTTGATTTCCATTTGTGGGGCAGAGAACAAGTTTTCACTGACGCGCCAAATTTTCCGAAGTGCAATAACGTGCCAGTTGCTCTATTCTCGATTTAGTACAGGTGTAAGAGGAAATAATGTCCCACCGTAAAAAGTGCCCGCTTTTATTAATCCATGTCGTAGTAAAATTCTAAAGGCCATGTAAAAAATAGTTGGTTAGCATCCCCTCCCGCCATTGAAATCACCCCTCCTCAATTTTTTTAAATTTTTTATTTTCAAAAACCTTTAAAAAAACACCAAAAGAGTGATAAAATATTGTAGGTTGGGATGCCTAAATAAAACAATACAGTTTTAAAGGATATACCTATTACATTTTGAATATTTGCCTCAGGTTGTTGCCATGGTTTACATGCATCTCGAACTCAATAAAAAATTTTTAAAAAACCTCCTGTCCGCCTCAGAAAATTGCGAGTGGAAGGATGCTTACCAACTATTTTTTACATGGCCTCAATAGGATCTTCTGTTCCCAGGACAGTTTTTCCAGGGGACATTCTTTCCTTTTACACTGCTGCTGTACACACTGTGAATTTGAAAAAGTTTGTTAAAAACGCTGAAAGTGAGACTTACCATGCCTGTATCTACCGTTTCATCCGGATTCTGAAATCAGTTCTTTGAAAAGAAAGGTGCCCCTCGATCCTGACTGCCCCAGGTCCAAGCGTTGTATCTGGAGAAGACAGCCTCCCCGCTATTCCCGGGCGGAATTTTTCACGTGTGTTGGCCTATACTTTTGCCGTTGGTGTGCATTGTTGGAGCGGAAAGATAACAATGCAAACTTCAAACACGCACGGAGCTTTTAGGCGTGCCGACGATCAATGTGGGTTCGCTACGGGACCGACAAGGGGGACGGATTATCGGAAAACGTACCGCGCATTTCAGCAGTAATGACTGTACTTGAAATTGGTCAATTTAGAACGGGGTGCTTACGGGCATTGTAATCGATTATTTCGTAACTTTCAACATCACTAAAGTTCTGCTTGTCTCCCCGAGTTTGATGACATTCTCTCAGTGTGGTTTGGCACCATTGGTTTGTGAGGCAGTCTAGGAAAACCGGTGTAACATCTGCCAGTGTTCCCCATCTGTGAGTGTTCCCCTCCTATTGTCTGTCGATCTATCTGCCAGCATTTCCCGAACAATAAGGGGGACACACTGACCCACAGAAACACTGGGAAATATAACATGTAGGACATGTAGGATGTCGCCTTTGAGGAAAGTATTCAAGGCCTTTTTGGTGAACCCGCACATTTCAATAGTTGAAATGTACTTCCTAACAGGTAAACGGCAGCAGACCAATGCACAGGCAATCCGACAGCCCTTGTTGATCAGCGACATTGGAAGTTCGGTTTTTGGTACTCCTTCAACAGTTTTGGTTTAGCACAAATTTTCAAACAAACGTATACGTGACCCGCTCTGGCAAAAGCAGTCGCATGTAGCTCAGAAGTTGAGCCTCAACGAACTAAGATGACACCAGGGGAGAATGCAAGAAATAGATTATTTCAGATTTCACATACTGAAAGTGACAAACATTTGGTCTCAGCCTGTCAAGCTAAGAGCGTCATGCGACTGGTTCTGCCAGAGCGGGTCACATACCCCCCGTTCATGATCCCCGTTCGGGATATACTGTTCGAAAATTTGTGCTTAACCAAAACTATTGAAGGAGTACCAAAAAACTAACTTCCACTGTCTAAAGCCCTTCAAAAAATGCACTTTGAAAGAACTTATTCAGCGACATCGGACGGGTTTTCCCAGACCGCCTCACACGGCATTTAGTGTGGTAGTTGTTGCTGCAAGATACAGAATAGCACAAAATTGACACACAAAATGATAATAAGCAAGAAGTCAATCTCCAGAATTCACGAATTTTCTACCCCAACCGGGGTCTTTTTCAAGTGGAACTTTACAATCTGAAACTCTAGAAAAGACTGAGCTGAAACCGAATGTACATGTAGAACTAGTTAGTTCTACATTCGGGTTTCTACATTCGAGTTCTACATTCGGGTTTCAGCTCAGTCTTTTCTAGAGTTTCAGATTGTAAAGTTCCACTTGAAAAAGACCCCGGTTGGGGTCGAAAATTCGTGAATTCTGGAGACTGACTTCTTAGTTGTTGCTGCAATGAAAAATGGTGAACTAAAAATGGGCTTTTTTTACAGAAGGTGCTCAGCGATTTTGTGTTGTGCTTTAAATCATCTAAGAATATCCTTTTTCCCTTAAAATATCTATACTTTATTTACAAACTACAGTAACCAGGTAACTGCTTTGAGGTTTTAATACAAATACAGTGGCACCTCTCTTAGTGGACACCTCTGCCAGGAGGACACCTCTCTATAAGGACACCAAAGTTCAGTCCCAAACTGGTCATTTCTATTCATTTTTACCTCTGTAATCAGGTCACCTCTCAATTCAGGCCATCATCTGACAGTCCTGTAGGAGTCCTTAATATTAGCATGATTAGAGAGGTTCCACTTTACTCAAAAACAAAGAAACATAACATGGTGAATCAGAAAACTGCTGCTGTCAATGCTTGCAACAAAGATTATCATGGTATTTCTCAAGATATTTTGGTGACAACTTTGCGCATGTCACCCCGATGGAAAATGCACTTACAGTAGATTTCCGAAGCATTCAATATCTGGTATTCATAAAAGTTAGCAAAATGCTTTTACTTATGATTTGCACAGCAAGGTCCAATGTATATGTACTACCAAACATGAAGTAAAAGCATTGGCTAGTTTTTATGAGTACACGCCAATATGTACAATTCTGGTGTAACAGAAAAAGCTTCACGCAACTCTCAGGGGCAGATCCAGAATTTCACGATCGATTTTACAGATTTGTTGGCCAAAAGGGGAGGCGCGCACCTGATGCCCCCCTCTGGATCCGTGCCTGACTCTGATAAAATAGAAATCAGTCAGTCAGTGGTTCTGTTGAATCAGTCCAAGATTTTTAGCACATCCACTTATAAACAAAAGAGTCTGATTTCAATTTATAGTCCTAAGATTCTTGCGGTCTGCTTCCTCCTGCTTGGTCGACAGTGAGTCCAACTAGATTTGCACTTTCCTCAATACTTCGTTCACCTTTGCCTTTGTACTGTTTCACCAATTCCTAAAAGAAGAAAATTTGTTGAATTTATTAATTCATATCTCAAATTTCACTTGTGGCTCAATAGCAGTTTACCAACATTTCAGAAACGCATCACAAAAATTATGAAGTAACTCAGTTTTGCTACACAATGGGCATCCCAGTTACGATAGAGGGCAGCACACCAAAACCAGGTCCTATACAAATAATGGGTGCCTTTTGTGTGGGAAATTGATCAGGATCGGGATCATGTCAGTTTCATTTCAATAGTTTTAACCACTAGTGACACCTATTGGGCTAGGGTCCCCATTCCCAACACAGGAAGTGGGGCAAGGGAACATCAGGGATAATTACAGGTGGTCAATTTAGAGAGGCGCTGCCCCCCTACCCCAAACAAACTCAGGCACATCCTCCAGAATTATCCCTGGATACTTACTTGATGTCTTCGGCTACTGTGTAAGTAACACAGATAAGTTTCAGCCATGTGTTCTAATTCCTTATCGCCACGGCAGATTTTCCGAGCTGTTACATCGTGTCTGCGAAACTGATCCATGATGTAAGAATATACAGGCTTTTCTTTCACCTCAGCAGCCTGAAAGTGAAATATACAAATAATGGATAACAATGGCACACTACCAGGGCTCGAATTTAACAAATTTCTCTCCAAGGCATTTTTTTTCAAAATGCCTTGGTCAAAAATACTCTCCACGGCATTTTCAGCCCAATTTTTTACTCTCCATGGCATTTTTTTGCTGTGGTAGGAAGTGCTCTCCAAGGCATTCTATTGATTGTCCTCCCCTGTCATGGGTGCCTCACTGTGGAATAAACATCCTGCATGTTCTTATATGACAGATTTTGTTCTTGTAGTGTATTGTTGCAGTAGGCCCTAAGGTTGGAAATAAACTTGGGGGCCTTCTTGTTTAGCATTTTTCAATTATTTTGAAGTGTAAAATGCACCACAGTATGGCAATACATGTAATAAATACTCCAAAAAGTGCCAAAAAGTTGTAAAAGCTGAATCTCACCCCTTGATATGAAAGGCCTCTCAAGTGAATTCAAATTTTCCCGCCTACAGCACCATATTTAAGCAGGCAATTTTCTGATTCGCTGATTGCGATTTCTTCCCACTCAGCAAAGCATGCTCAGTCAAAACTATCTTGATAACTTGGCCCCAAAATGGTTATCTAAGTATTAAGCTTGCAATGAAATCAACAGAATATTGAACAAAAGACCCAATTTGAGCCTCTCACAGTGTCCATCATAGCTTATTTCTGCTCATTAGGCATGTTAGGTCAGACTATCTCACCAGAAACATCGTAGGTGACACACTCCATGGAGATCGTCTGCATGGTTTGTGGCGCGAAGCCAGATCAAGTAGGGCTAAATATCTCTTCGAAGAAATGACCAACATGGGCAAACTTTATGTCATTGGAAAGGAAATTTTATCAGGAATCCAACCAAACAGTTTTGGAGGCGATTTCATTCCATCCGAGAGAAATAAAACCAAAAGTTCAGGACTTTGTGAAAGTCATGAAAGCTATCCTCAAGTCGGTGTCAACGCAAATTACAAGGTCTGTGTTTCGTCGATGAAGCGTTGTGTGGCTTGTACGGCCACATTTCCATCACCTCCTTCGGCGGCAAAACGTTGCCGTGGTTTTAGCAAGCATTCCACAGCAAAAATGTTGCTGTCGGCGGCAAATGCCGTCGATTGCCGCCGTGTAATTCGAGCCCTGCACTACACTAGTACTTTAGCTCATTACAACATAAAAATAACAATGCAACTTGTCAATTAAGTCGATAAGGCATAGCTATAGAGGCTATGCACGTGACGTCATCAGCGAGGTGACGCCATGTTGGATGGAACGTTGTGACATGCTGACGTAGTGCATCTGACCACGTGCTCCGTCCATTTTCCATCCAACACGTGGCGTCATACCCATTGATGACGTCATTTGATAACGTCAGTGCATAGCCTCTACGGTATATGGGCCATGGCCAACAGAAGAAAATTCTGTCCATCTGCAAATATACCATTGTAAATGCCATGCCCAGAGCTGCCGTCTTGCAAAAAAAAGGTCAAAGTGGCTTCCCCTGCTGTCACAACCATTATCAGGCATAATTAACCCCCTGCTGCATAACCATTTACTAGGCTACTCACTACTCAGTAGGCCCTGTGCTCTGGCCCTAGTGGGGCCTACTACTAGGCCAAGGCCTAGTGCCCTAGTAGTGACTCTGTGAGTACATGGAGTACTGAGTGTACACAATCGCCCAGTGCAAGTGGCAGTGCAGTGTACATTTTGATGTGCATTCAATCATTCATTCCTGCTCTGTGCTCTCTGTGCACGTCAGCACGGCAGTGATGGACTGATTACAGAGAGTGACACATGGCCACACGCAAGTAAACCTAAAATAGTGGCGAACCTTGGCGTATATATGCCTAAATTCCTTCGCAATTGCTCGGAGCAAAGACGCATTGCTTCTCATGGGCGCAGCCATCTTGAAACGTCACTCGCAACTTGGTCAAACTTCGATGAAGTATGTCACGATTTTCTAGCCACGTTGATGACGTCATTCTAGATTTCCCCAGGATGAGCAAATCAAAATGCCTCAAACTTTGCGGGGATGACGTCACACTGGGAAAATCCGTCATTGTTTCTAAAAATAGATACGGCGTCCTCGTGGCGTTCATTACAGCAAGATTGGCCATATCGCAATCAAAATGGCAGAGCTCGGACCAAANTTAACACTTTCACCGCCAAAAACGGAAATTTCCGTTTTTTTCCGTTTTTTTGTGGTTTTTGCACAGTAATATAGATGGCAGTACCATGAACAACTGGAGAAAATTTCGTGAAGATCGGTCAAATGGTTTTGGAGTAACATCGTTTTGAAATATCTGTTTTATTGGAGAATGCATTACGTAATATGGCCGCTAATGCATTTTTCTAATTTTTTTCTGATATTCCTGGAAAAAATGAAAAAAAACGGCCTTATTTACAGACTATGTTCATAAAAGTTTCGTACTGATAGCAGATATATTGGTATCAAAATGAAGCTGGCGACTTCCTTGTTCTGCTGGTATATTGTGTTAGGAGTTATCTCCTTCCTGTATTGAGATACTTTGTATTAAAATTAGGTAAATGTTAAAAAAATGTTGAAAAAAGTCTGGCGGTGAAAGTGTTAAGGACCACCCCCATGTCATTCTCAACATTCCCTGTGAAAATGGTGCCATTTCAATCAGAAACCACGGAGGAGTTTGCGGTCGAACTTAAAGTGTCACCATCAATTATAATATAGATTATCTAAACCACCTGAAGAAGTGTTAATTCAGTGTGCAGGTGTCACGGCGAGAGCTCTGATTCTTGGCAGAGATCCTCAAACTCTCTCCTTAGTATGCGATTATTGGACTATTCTATTAGTGTAGAATTCTATTTAAATTGCACTGTGACCTTGCGTGTACTATTGTGGTTACATTTAGGGACCTTTGAAGTCTGCACTTCAAACACATTGGAATCATTTTCTGCTGTCACCAAATTGGAACACTGCCAATTATAATCCATCAACAGTTTAGGTGCTAAAGTTATCGGCTTCCTGCCACTCAGTGACGTAATCACACCATGTCTCGTTCTTTTGCTAATAAATTAAAAGTATTATCTTTTTTTTCGTTCTTTTGCTAATAAATTAAAAGTATTATCTTTTTTTTTTCGTCAACAGTTTGTCAGAGTTCCTGCCAGAGTTGTTACTCTTGACGTCAGCTTATTCCTAAGTGGATGTTAGCGTCCCTGCGATGAGAAAGTTCAAAAATTATCTTCTTGTGAAGAAATCAGACTAAATTTTGATTCTAAAAATAAAAAAGGCTTTAAATCATCTGCTCTTCTTCCCTACTGTTTTGTGTTTGGTAGTGCTTAGGGGGTACATCGTCAGAGGGAAGTTGAACATGAGTTAAACCAGTGTTATATCTAGGATTTCAGAAGGGCATGGTGCAGACTTTGTGAAAAGGGCACTTCAACCTAGAAAAGGGCACTTTTCATTCGCGACATTTCTTCTAACGGAATTTGAAAAGCTAAAAAGTTAAAAAGGTGTCTATAACTCCAGTCAGCAGCCAATTTAAGCCAGTTTCTAAGGTGATATGACCAAAACGGACCATGACAAAGGGTCTGAGGGGTAGGCTACTAAAAACCTAAAAAAAAAATAAAAAATTTTTTTTTTTAGGGGCATGGCGCTCGTAGGGGGTTAAAAAGGGCACAATGGTGCCCCCTTTTGGGGCATGGCGCGGCACCACTCTAAAATGGCCTAGATATAACACTGTAAACTAAACAGAAACACTCTTCCAGTGTTAACCTCACTTCTCATTGGTTGTAAACTGTGATGCAGGGGCGTGGATCCAGGATTCTGGTAAAGGGGAGGGGCAGAAAAGGCCGCAGGGGGCCGATGAAGGTAATCACCAAAGGAACGAAGCCATGGTAGGGGGGTGTGGGGGTTCTCCCCCAGAAAATTTTGTAATCTAGAAGGCCGTTGGTGCGATTTCCTAGCATCTGAGCGACAAATTATAAGGCCATTCTGTGGCAGTTCGAAAAAGGGCAATTTTTAGCTTACGATGGTTCGTTGTCGTCCGTTAGCAGGGCACGTTTCGTAACCACTGGGGCTATTGACCTGAAACTTTGTACACGTATACCTATAGGTCAGATGACCTATGACACCCAAGTTTCGGTCCGATTCGATTCTTTGCTTGTTCTAACGTTGGTCACCGAAAAGTAGGGGGCCAAGGGGCGGGTTTGCCCCTGGATCTGCGCCTGTGATGGGCGATTTACGAGGAGGTCCAAAGAGCCATCAGTACAACATATGAATTGAACTGATCATATGAATATGATTACGTTGTATCGGTCTAGCTTTTAACTTGCATTACGAATTTGAGGAGCGGCGTGGTCTAGTGGTTAGCGAGAATGACTCCTGATCAGAGGGCTCCGGGTTCGATTCCCAGTCCTGACCCAGAAAAAACACGCTTGTGACCTTGAGCAAGTCACTTTGCCTCACTTGCTTCACCCCACCCATGTGTAAAAGGGGTACCTGGCTGGAAGAGATGGTCTATATGAGTGTTAGTCCAAGACCGCTGAAATCGGCTGCCGGCACTGTAATACTCCCCAGGGAGTGGAGAAAGTAAATTGTAATGAACAGACATACATGTATAGCTGGGGTAATAATAGTGCAAAGCACATTGAGCAAATGCGCTATATAACAATGTTGTTGTTATTATTATTATTATTTGTGGCTGAATTTTAATTTTGCATCTTTTCTCTCTTTCAGAGGATAAGTACAGCAAGTGGTGACGGACGACACTACTGCTATCCACATTTCACATGTGCTGTTGATACTGAAAATATAAGGAGGGTATTCAATGACTGTCGGGATATTATCCAGCGAATGCATCTGCGCCAGTACGAACTTCTGTGATTATTGTCATTACTCATCATCTGTCATTCTAAACATGGAGTGAGATCGAGTAAGCAAGCGCGACTCTCAACCAGGCAGACCTGTGCATTTGGATACTTCTGTGGAAGTTACTTACCAATTGCCATCTGGTGCCAAGTTTGTGTAGTATATTCTTAAACGATGAGGCTGCTAGGCTTGGATTAGTTCGAAACGGTCATGACGGTGGTGTCTCATGTTTTGGTTGCTTGCATATGATACCTCTATGCATGAGATTAAGATGTGTATTAAAGGGGGTAGTGGAGAAACGTGGAACCTTTGCAAGAAGAAGGATCACAGATATCTATGATAGGAAATCGCTCTTGGATTTGAAACAGGATCGTAATGTACCGCTGAGGACAGACAACGCCATGCAAAGTGGATCGTCGGCCATGTCGGTAATAGTTGCCGAATTGTACTTCTGCACTGGTGTGAAGTGACTGTAGGTACTCCTTGCAATGTGAATCATGGGTATCTACCCTTAGCTCATCTGCCACAGGTTTTAGCAGACAGTACCTTCTGCTGAAGTTTTCTGAAATCTTTGGGAATGTATTGGAAAGAATTTGAAGAAACATTCTTCAGATGGTTCATAGAAACAATATTTATTCAAATATTTTTCAATCAGTATCATAGGATGTGAGAAAACTTTAACAGAAAATGCCGTCTGCTGGATTCTGGGGACAGATGAGTTAATACAAGCTGACGTAGTCCTTGCCTGAGTCCTGTTGAGTGCATGGGTTCCCATGCAAATGTGCATGCATATAAAACCCTCGTACATGTAGGTCCATAGGTAGATGCGTATACTATCCCTAGGTGCACAGCGCTAGAAAATGTGGATTGACAATTGCTACTTGATGAGTGGATTTATTTTCTGATGTCACCTGTATAACTGTTCGTTGCATTGGGTCACTGAAACTGAACTTGCAAATTTAGGATGTTGATGTGTTCAGTCGCATTGACAAGAAATGGCTGTGATGATTTCTTTGTAAATTTATAATCTGTAATTTGTTACTTTCTAGAAATCATGATGATGTTTCGAGACTTCAATTTTGTGAATTATCAAAAAAAAGCTTATTTTGCCTTGACAGTCAGAACATTGGCATGTGTGATCAGGCCTTGGACTATCATGAGGGACATTCTGTGCTAACGACATTCAAAAACCTTCGTACGTAGCTCAAGAGAGGTCTACTATCTTCTGCACATATATTCAAGCTTTAAAGTGTGATTCACCCTAACTTCAACATGGGCAAAGTGCCAAGCTTGTAAATGTGTACAGGTCTTTGGTAAATAATCCACGTCACGGTTACAAATGTACCTATAATTGTTAGGGTGACGTGGTTTACTTTCCATGAGCCTATAGCAAATCCAAGGTTGTGCTCAGTCAACTGGTAAATACTGTGATTTGTGGTTAAATCATTGTGGTGTCTGTTGCACAGGCTTGGCACTTTGCCCATGTTGAAGTTAGGGTGAATCATACTTTACAGAAGGTGACTTATTTTCCGTGTTGACTTGGGCACAAGTGTTAGTCTTCAGAGGGTGAATATTCCCAGTTTTGAAATAATCTGCACATAAGTTCTGGGGACCGTGGATCTGACCAAAGTGGCCATCATATTTCTTCTGATTACAGGGCATAAAAGTTATAGTTGCCTGAATTTCTGTTTCTAAGTTGATTTTTGGTCTTCATTTGGTTTTCTCTCTGATGATGTTTTAAATTGCTGAAGTCGCAATACCCGGTACTTTCTAGCACCTAGTAACCAGGAGTTTCCATTGTGAAGTAGAATGTTCCGTCTGAATTGTGCTTGTGGTTTCAGATTGTTGAGTTTTCCACACTTGAATCTCTTGGTAATGAAGATCTGAAAAAAAGAAGCACATCACATACATAATTTTTAGCCCGCTTGGCCGCAAGGCCCAGCAGGGCTTATGCTGTGGTTGGGGTCATTTAGTGGTGGTCTGTCGTGCGTTAGTCCGGTTCGGCGGTACGGCGCTTCGTCCGTAAACTTTTGGTTTGTTAGCGCTCTAGCGCCTTTATTTTTTGACGAATCTTTTTGGTCTTCGGTGGGTCTATATATGGGCCTAAGATCTAGGTCGAGTTCGATTTTGAGCATGATTGGATTCCTATTTTGGCCTCCAGGGGGCGTTTTGTGAAANGTGTTCTCAAGAACGGGGATTCGAATACGCCCATGGGCGTTACATCATTACTATCTTGACTTAGAGGTTTTGTTTCTTTGCCATTGCTGGGACAGTTATGATTTGCAAAAACCCATCAGAATCTGTCTTAAAGGAGTTAGACGCCGAAGTTGTAAACAAGCTGGTTTGTTTACAAATATGGTTGGCAAACTAGTTTTATTCCTTCGTACAGGTGGCAGCACCCGTGATCGTTAGACTGGTTCCCGGTCCGATGCAACTCACTCACAATATTCACGTCAGTACATATCACCGACAATAGGTGGCAGCACCGCAGGCGTCCGTGGATAGAGAACCAGTGAGTGAGTGTTTACAACTTCGGCGTCTAACTCCTTTAAAGGGATTTCAGTGATGATTGCCATTTGATGAGACAAAATTCCTAAGGAGGGCCTTTACTTCTAATGGCAACCGGTACCTAATCAGTTATAGTCTATGTCAACAGAGATTATAGTGAGGTTTTGCAAATCTGACGAAACAGGAAGTACGAAATACGAAATTCAACTTCATTTCCAGGACGTAATGTATCCATTCTTTACTTCTGGTAGGCCTATGCGTGACAGTATATACTTGTAGTATGATGCCATGACAATTTTACACATTTGTAAAGAAAAAACGTCTTTAATTTGTAATTAGTTGATTTATTGAGAGTATCTCCTACCAATTATCTGCACGTGTTCCATATAGCAATTGTTATCATCCTTTACCTAAGTAGTACAGAGCGAGGCTGAAGTTTAGAATCCCCGATCGGAATTGACGTTACTCCATGGCACAGAATGGACGACCTTTTTTTGGGGCATTGATCGGGGATCCTAAACTCATTCCCAGAGAGAGAGTGTGGACCTACTGTTGTATTTGTATTACTTGCCAACAAATTTATGCGTGCGAACATGTCCGGAGAGGTGTCGATCCAGAGGGGGGGTCTCCGGACATGCTTCCCCTTTTGGCCAACAAATCTGTAAAATTGACTGTGAAATTCTGGAATTTGGAGCAAATCAGCCAGAATATCTCAGTTGTTTATGGTCAGTGGTAACTAAAAAAGTTAAAGTTTGGGTTTATAGTCTGAAGTCTGATATCAACAATGGTAGAGGTGTCATCCGGCTTTACACTTTAACTCCAGTCTATCCTGAAACCTTTCAGTAGAACTCGGACGAGCTGCTCATTCAGCGCTACAATCTGAGCATTTCAGACCTGTACCCATACACGGCCTGGGTGGAGAGAGGCCAGTGTAAGGCAAAGAGACTTGCCCAAAGTCTCACGCCCAGTGGGATTCAAACCCGGGACCCTCTGACTGCTAGTCGGAGACCGAACCACTACACCACTGTGGCTCCAACACAGAACTAGTAGGTTCCGTGTGTTGGCCCACGTATAATATAGGAAAGTTTTTAAAAAGGAATACACTATTTAACATCTGCCACTAGGTTATGTACCACTGATACCCCAATTCTTAGGTCACCAGTCTCTCTCTGATATGTACCGTTATTTTCTTTTGCCCACTTTTACTGACCATGTCTGGGCCACCTGGCTGCTTGATTTGAAATGAGCGATTTACCGTAATCCATGAAATTTTCGTGTGCGTTTTATTTTCGCGATTTTCGTGATCATGGGCCGAAACACGAACTTAAACAGTGCAAAAATACAAATTCTTATGCATTTTCCGTTGAATTATGAAGGTTAACGCAGAAATTAGTCTTCGCGGTTTTCAAAAATGATAAATTCGCCAACTTTTAGCATCGCAAAAATTTCATGGTTTACAGTATGTAAAATTCTTAAATGCCGCTACTGGTAATCACTGTATGTTAGATCCAGTGCAGTGTCTCAGATGTACAGGTTCCCCCTCTCGTAAAGTGTTCTGTCTTCAGTTAGAGTACGACTAAAGTCCAGTTGATAAGATGCAGTGTGTGCTGATATAGTAGGGTTTACATTCACTTTAAGAAGATGACACAATCTGGACTTGATTCAGTGGTGTGGTTCCAGCTAAGCTGTACTTGGAACACTTCGTTGAGCCATTGATATTATGTGTAAATGCTTAAGTTCTTGAGTTAACTGTGTGCTTGGTATGTAGCTAGCAAGTCCAGATAGCCATTCGGGTGTTTCATACGGATGTCTGTCCTTACCATAATTTATCATGTAAAAATAATTTTATTGTTATCAATATAGGCTATTTTTTCAAGATGACAATATAAATCAACATTGAGCTCTTTTATAGTTTGCAGATACGGGGATAATTGAAAACAATGCGACGTATTGTAATAAAATTGATTTTATTCGTCTGTACGAAAATTGTATAATACACACTACACCTTTCATAATTAGACACGTCAATGTCCGTGCTCATTAAGTAGGATATGTACTAGCACTTCTTAACTTATAACCAAAAACTAACAATTTGTAAAAACTTTGTTTCTTCCGACACCATTACGATGAGCGTTAGATCATTACTATCTTGACTCGGAGGTTTTGTTTCTTTGCTTTGCCGGGGCAGTTATGATTTATCGCACCAGTAATGGGGTTATATTTTTCAACCTCGTCTCCTGTAACAATATAAGGTTACTACCCTGGTGACAAGGTTGCGTATTTCACAGTTGAACTCGGTGTACTTGGACATAAAACCTGATATTGATGGAGGTTGTGTTTTCCTCCGGTCCAGCCGTGGTATTCATTGTATTTGGTCTGTTATAGCTCTTGTAGCCACCAGGGGGCACTCCTGCTCCATGGTTGTTCGTCCCAGACGTCTTGTTCGATAGTATAACAGGCATTGTGCTGGAAGTTTGGAATCAGTTGAGTTTTGTTTGTCCTGACTGTGGATTTAGTTCGCTTCCTTTTGGGTGCGTTAACTCGTCTGCCTCCAGAGCCCAGCAGACGGCATCTTCTGTCAATGTTTTCTCAGACCCTATGGTACAGATTGAAAAATATTTGAAGAAAGGTTGTTCCTATTAACCATCTGAAGAAATTTTCTTCAAATTCTTTCCATTTTATTTCCAAGGCTTCTAGAAAACTTCAACAGAAGACACCGTATGCTCAAACCTGAGAGCAGATGAGTTAAGCGTGTTTATTACACAGCGTTGCTGTGTAATCGGAAACACTCCATTGGAAGTATCGATGCAACTTGGGCTGGGCAGATGCGAGTAGTGCCACCTATTGTATATTAAATGTATATAATATATATACTTGTTTGTTCCTTAGAGCATTTCGTGTGGTGATATACGAGTCCGAGTGCTCCTCGGTGGCCAGAGCAGAAATTGTCTTGTCATTAACTTGGGATTGATTCATGTGAATACATAGGAAAGAAATTTCAAAGACTCATCATAACATGTACAATTTTTAAATGGCGCACACGAGGAATTGTCCCGTTTTAAGGGAAGTGTGCAGAATTTGTACAGTCGTTCGTTCATGTCACCTATTCACAGATCTTATAAATATCACTGGCATACCATGAATAATCAATATTTATAAACGAGCTAGTGAGGAGTCAACTGCATAGCCGTGACGCGCCTCCTGCTTAGGTGAGACATTTTTATACATTACCATGTCAGAAGACGATCCGAATACCTTTGTGTCTTAGATTTGCTTCACACCCGGGACGAGTCAGCCGATACACCGATTTCACATCTCGCACGATCGCAGCGCCCCTGGTAGAATTTCTGACGGCCACTTCCGTTTTCAACCTCGCTATCAGGAGTAAGGCAAATATTTCCTAGATTGAGGTTGAAAAAGTCTTCATTGTTATATTCCTCATAGGGATTGCAGTGGTTTCTAAACGTGCACATTCTGTACCCACACTCAACAACGCACCCATCGCCATCGCCACGTCACCTTCAACACGCCACGAACTGCTTGGAAGTAGTCGACGGACACCACTAACAATGCGCTAAAGGAGGTCCCGACTGCCTATAGTGAAACAGCTTACCGGCACCTATCTGTGACGTCATTGATATACTAACTAAGTTTCTGTTCCTAGCGACGCCGGTAGTTACCGGAGTTTCTATTCGGGGATAGTGCCAATTGACATTTGGCCTAAACCTCCGATACGCATTGATAGGGCTATTGGAGTTTCGATTCGGTCTGCCCTGGTAGCGAGGTTGAAAACAGAAGTGGCCGTCAGAAATTCTACCAGGGGCGCTGCGATCGTGCGAGATGTGAAAGCAGTGTATTCCATTTTGGCCTCATCAGTAAAACCTTCGTTGGTCCATACTTCATCTTAATACATGTCTGGTTGTTTATGAAGTTTTGTGAGCTCATCAAGGCACAAGAAGTATTGACATTGTTCCACTGTATCTGATGGTTACGTTTCTGTTTTTAGCTATGTCAAGTTTCTGTTAACCTGTTTGAAATTCATTGAGGCTTTTGTTTGAGAATTCTTAAAACTTTTCTTTTGTATCTAGTTCTCTTTGGTGGCAAAGGTCGGTCAATCCATCTGCAAGCCGTGCAAGGTTCTGTAAATATAATCGCTTTCCGAAAAACTGGTGATCCTCAAGCGAGGAGCGACAGACAATATCACTCCAAAAGAGCACAGCACCTTATGGGGTCATTGTCATGACGTCCCGCACGTCATTTCATGATGTCTTGAGGTGGGACGAAAAAAATCTGATTGTGTCACGACGTCATGATCGCTGAAACTACCGGATTTTTTTTCGAGTCGCGTCATGGCATTCAGAAATGACATGCGGGACGTCATGACGCTACCCCGTAAGGCTCCAGTTCCATAGAGTTCACGTTTACACTTTTCACGCGCCACGCTTCACGTTTTCCTTTCGTTCCTCGATTCAGCGCACAACGAGACACACATTACCTGTCATGTGGCATGCTTTCTCCGAGGAACGAAAGGAAAACGTGAAGTGTAACGCGAGAAAAATGTAAACGTGAACTCTATGGAACTGGAGCCTAAGGTGCTGCACTCTTTTGGAGTGATAGTCTATTGCAAGCATTCATCATGTCTAGCTATTGACGGCCATTCCCTATGCAGTTTACCTTCAGACTGATAGAGGGCAGCACTGCATTGGACTGTCTTCTTGAATCAATAGGCCACGGCCATTATTGATTACATTAACCCTTAATTCTTTAACATGACTATTATAATTATGATCATTTTTCAAGCCACTGTCGAGAGGATTAATGTGGTTGTGTCAGTTTTGTTGAGGAATTATTTCTAAGATAATTGGGCTGTTGGAAAATTGAAATAAAGCTCTGTAGTTTTTTAAATGGGTCTTCCAAGAACTCAATGCTGTTATAAATTAATTGGTTTTGCTATGAAGATGGCGTGTTGCTCTGGAGAAGCTTGTGTTTCAGCACGACGTCTAAGGCTCAGGCACGGATCCAGAGGGGGGCGGAAGGGACGTACGCCCCCCCTATTTTCGGCAGAGCAATGATTTTTTTAGCAAGAAAAATTCAATGACATAAAAAATTTGAGTATTTTGCTCTCAGATGCCAGGAAAATGCATCTAAAAGCACTTAAATTGTCAAATTTTCCCCCGTTTTAGCTTCCTGCTTTCGTTATCCGCCACCTCCATCAAGCTACGCCCCCCCTTTCTGTCAACCCTGGATCCGTGCCTGAGGCTGGCTATGCTATAGTAAGGCTGATATGGCGAGTGCTATTATTTGGATTCCTGTTTCCATCCGTGGTGGAGATAGGGCAGCAGAAGTGGATGAAATGATTAGCCTTAGATTGCTTTTACCGTCACTTGGGCAAACAGCAGACTGTGCAAGCAGCAAGTGTGCAAGGGGCTTATTCAGAGGCTGTTTGAAGGCACGTTGAAGTCAATTAATTCAGCATTGTAATTTTCAGTGGTCATTTGTCTTGTCTGTTGAATGAACCACCTCTTTGAAAGGACTTTTGAAAGGACCAACGATCACCCCAGTACAAAACAGGGGTGTAGCTAGCAGGGGGGGGGGGCAAAAAGGGACAAAGTAAATTTTTCCTCTAAAAGGTCAGTTCCCTTCTTCAAGCCAAGTTATTGTGGTGTCAGATTTGGGGAAAATGCATCGGAGGGGATGTAGATTTTCAATTTTTTTCTGGGGGGACCTCCAGACCCCCTCCGACTTTGCCCCCCAGACTCAATCAATTTTGACCCCCTAGTCCATAAAAGCTACCTACATCCCTGCAAAAGATCGTTCGGGAAAACGTATTTTCCTCACTTTAGGTGCTCTCGATACTGACACAGCGGTGGAATCTGCATTGGATACTGTACCTGCCATGCCTGGTCTTGTTTGAAAAAAATGTCTGCAGTCAAGTATCATGCCAGGAAACCCGGAAGCACATGGTTGCTTTAATGCTGAGATGTGTTTCATATTACATCAAGATGGAGTGCTCATCAGAAGACACAAGATTGCCACCTGTGAGACAACATTCACCAATTCATTGTTGATTTATTTGTATCTGAGGAAGACACTCTTTATCTCGTGTCTGAGTCCTTTCATCTTTGTAATAAGGGCCTGTGAGGTGGATATAGCACATATTTCCTGTGGTGTCCAAATGAGGAGAAATGTTACATCTAAATGAAACCTTCATGTTAATCAAGTCTAGTGGATGTGTGATTTTCTTATGCTGAAATGGCGAATTTTGTGAATTTGGTTTAGAAGTTTCTTTGACTTGGACATTTGATCATTCTGTGAATATCACCTGAACTTCATACGAAATGAACCCTGTGTTATAGTTACATCAATTTAATCCTCCTAGGACTAGGGACACATCTTGAGGGATTCTCTTCACGTGACAGGTATCTGTGGGTTTCCAGCCAACATCGGCTAGAAATGCAGGTTATGAACTTTTTATACAGCTGCAATCAGTGATATCAATTCATTATTGCACACGTTGAGACCCTGATCATTGAAATGCTCTTTTTCGAGGGAACCCATGTTTCCAGCTGTATGCATGGCCGTAGGAACGGGGGGGGCTGCCCCCTCCCCAATATTTGGCTTGTCAAAAATAAATTGGCAGGCTCAGCATTTTGACTGGCTTTAGTCTCAAAAAGCCCAAGCCCAATAAACCAAAGAACCACACTTACATGGCTGGCGTGTCCAATTTTGCTCTCAAATGCTGGGAAATGACATACATGTAAAAGCACTCTTATTTTCGAAAATTTTCCGGTGGGAGGCCCCCCGCCGATATCTCGGCTCGTAGTCCTGCTAAGGACTACGGGTAGGGTCCGCTATTTCATCTAATCTGCCCCCCCAACCTCCAAAACGTTCCTACGGCCCTGGTATGAAGTCCACAACAGAGAAAATAGGCTGACTGAAAACACCCCAGATTGTGCGCGTTCTCCTATAATCAACTGATTCATAAAGAGGGCTTAACCTCTGTATTGCCCCTAGTCCTTCAAGGATAGAGCGTCTGTGTTATATTGCGTGTGCAATGTCATTTTGTTAGCATAGGGAATTTGTTTTCTATGGATCCACATTCACTTTCTTAGACTCTTTCTTTGAGGCAAAGGAACCTGCCCAGATTTGCCTCTTAACAACTACTGGTAAAGGCGTGCATGTAGTTTGAAATACTTTACCTGGGCATCGAAAGGGGCAGGTGAGCAAGTACCAAGTTTTCTGACAAAGTCTGTTATCTGAACTTCAGCTGTGTAAGCAGTTAATACGGAATGGTATTTCTGAATGATGGACATGACGCAAATTAATTGGAGACAGAGCTTTATAATGATAATAATGCTTGCCCAGATGACCTTGTTTCCCTCAAATGATTATAACTCTTGATGGAATGATGATGAGTTTTGGTCGGCTTATTTGGGCTTGTTGGGGCGATGTTAAATGCTCATATACGGTACATGATGAATTGACGGACGAAACTTCAAGAAGGATATCATCATTTGTAAGTTTACCATTGGTGTAGGTTTATGATTATATAATAGTATTTAAGATTCAGCATGGGGCATTTTGTTGACCGAAGTTGGCTTCAACTCCAGAACGGTTACCATGGTTACTGGTTCATCACATTTTGCAGGTTGGGCATTCGAAAGAAAAAAAAATGTTTCCCACAGAAACTGCTAACAGACCTCTCGCATCCTTTACTTCTGTGCCACTAAATCTCCTATTAAGTCTGTGTTTTTTATATAAGATAATATAAAAATTATCAGTTGTAGTGTACAGTTAAATGGTTTGTGGCAGAGAAAGGCAGAGGTTTGTTGGATGAAGTTTTTGAGACCTCTGTATGACGCGCCTGCCCCTGCAATGCCACTGTAACATCTAAAACAGACCGCATCTAAGTGTATTTATTTCATGCCACTGTGATTTTCTTTACATATGTGTCCATGTCTGTATTGTAAATTAAATCAATTTCTTATCAAAGACAATAACCGAGGCTTTTCTTGATTTTTGTCGGGAGTATTTGTTCTGGAATTTTTTAGGGGCGACACACACAGTCTTGCTTAAAGACCTTCTTGGTGCATGCATGATAGGGACCCTCCCGAGTGATTGTCATTTGACTTGGTAACCTACAGAAATTGGAGACAACCTACATGATGACTAATGCTTCTTCTGGACCACAGGAGCACACGCACCAAAGTCCTGTTGAAATCCATCTGATTCTCACCAGTCTATCTGGCCTGACGCCCATCTAGCCTGGTTTGAATCCATCACATTTCCCGCTTCTGAGGAGCTCGACGAGCCTCAGCCAATCATCGGTGTGCGAAGGGTAATCGACATGCCAATCAAAATCCGTGTTACAAACGTGTGCAGGGAGAGAAGAGAAAGTTCCGAATGGTGATTTGTTTCACGAGTTCTGATTGGCTCGGAGGCGGGGTCAAGTTGGGGGTTAGGTTCATTTCTAATTTATCAGTTAACGCAAAAGATGACATGATTGGGACAAGGCTAAAGATGGTACAAAACAGTGCATACAGCCTAAACTGGCCAAAAATGGGAAAAATACGGCAAAATTGTATTGTAGCTATAATGCCCTAAGTGGGCGCTTGCACTCCTGAGATAATATTTTTTTAAAATTGTATGGGTTGGCAGCTATGAGTATATCATAGTTGGTACCCCAATAGGAGCTGTCAGTGAGTTGACCAATAGATAGGATGTCACTATGGCCCAATCCAATGCATATACCGGACCCATTCCTTCTTGATTGAGCACCAATCAAGAGAAGTTTCTTTTGCATTGGTCCACTAGGACTTTGCTGCCATCTTTTGGTAATACGCGCAGCTGACTGCTCCTATTGACTCCCAATCCTGCCCTATCACAATTTACGATATCAACACAGAAGCCGAAGGTGCATATACTTGTCATTTTATTATAAATTCTATGAAGTGAATCTTGTCAAGAGGCAGTATCGGTAGATATTGAAAGGATTCTCGACTGGAGGCAATTCATACATTTTCCATCCTTCCACTGCGAAATACACTGAATGAGTCTTGTCTTGTACATGAACATGTCATTCTAGGAACTGTTACCTTTTGAGAGATGCGCAGAATTCACTGTCCAATTGAAAGAAAGAGCATGCTCACTATTTGACACAAAACAGCATCCTCCCACAGCAGGGCTTTGGTCTTCATATACTCAAGGTAAAACCCCTGCTTGGGAGAATGCAAAATAGTTCCTTCACAATTCCTCATAATGTCACCTCATGCCTTGACTTGTGGCCCCACCGCTTGATTTGTGAGAACGTGAAGTGGTAGTCATGGAGCCGACACCATTGACAGAGCCAACGTGCTGATAACTCCCTATCAGTCCATTTTCCATCGCTGCGGTTGCCGATCCATCACCCTTCAATATTGATATACACTTCCAGTTGTCAAGGTAGTTGGCTGGAAATAAAAAAAATTATTCTTCAAAGGAAAATCAGTAAGGTGCTAAAAGGCTCAGGCATGGAGTTCAAGTGATACATGTCAATACATTAATTGCTGCACCGGGAAATTGTAAATCAGTTTTACCAGTCGGAAATGCTCGATTGCAGCGCTGAATGAGCAGCTCATCTGAGTTCTACTGAAAGGTTTCAGGACAGACTGGGGTTAAAGTGTAAAGTCGGATGAGAACCTCTACCGTAGTTGATATCAGACTATAAACCCAAACTTTAACTTTTAATCAAGGTCATCGACCCTGTCCAGGCACTCATCACCACTGCTATCATACTCCTGGCTATCGCCCAAGATCCCTGAGAGAGCCTCCTCAACCCCCAACTGCACCCACGTGCCCATATTTACAAAAAACACGCCAGAAAACACAAAATCGATGCAGAAAGGGGATTGCATTTCCACCACGTGTCGGTCAGACTAACTTCCTCATTTACAGCCAGATTACCCAACAGTGCTGCCATCTATACACTCCAGATGAAGTTAGTGGTTAGCAGACGACATGCAGGCTTACCAATAGGCCAGTAAAACCAGGCTCGACCATACCTTATGACCTATAGTAATGTATTATGTAGCGACAGCTCAAGCAGTCGGCGGTATATGGCATTTTAATCAGCGACCGCTATAGCTGTCGGCGGTAATCAAGAGGTTAATCTACTTGAAAATCTCATGAGACAGACTAATCGATAAGAAATGGACACGATCAAAATGTTAAATAGTCCATCACTTCGCATTCATTTCCAGTACTTACCTTTCCAAAGTCGTACACTGCCGTCGTCACCAGATGAGGCCAGTATTGTACCAGTTATATTCCAACTTAATCGCCATACTTGTGAGTTGTGCTCCTCAAACTGCGCCACCTGTTTTATACCAAGTTTTGTTCCACTGGCTTGTGACGAAGCTTCTTTCCTGAAATGTGCATTGGTCATTCAAAATTGGGACTTAACACTGTACTGAATTTTACGATATTTTCAAAGTGATAGGAGACTGCAGGTATAGGTCTCATACCCTCTTGAAGGTCCCCAAAGTACTAGCCTGATACATACTTCAAAGAATCAAGGCCTAGTTTTCAGCACACATTGAAAAAACTGCGTGCAGATCTCTAATGTAATCCGATAGACCATAGTACATTTTACACTACACTAACGTCGGAGGACGTTAGCACTTTCTGAATTCAATACAGTGAGGCTTTAATTTTACGAAGATAAAGCAAAATAATTGTTGAGAATATCCATGAATGTCTCACCTTAAAGGTTCTAGAGTTAGAACACGGACATCTTTTGATGCTATTGCCAACAAATGGAACGAGCGGCCAAGATTCGGAGCAAAAGCTACATCATTCACGGGGTCTGTGATAGTGGATAAGATATCAATTTTTGTCCATTTTCTGAAGAAAACAAATTTAATACTTATCAATATGCATTACAATTACCGGGTATTACTGTTGTCTCCAGGAATTCTCAACAGTAATGTCGACTTATTGCACTGAAAGTTCCCTGCTATAGATCATTCTCGAATTCGCAGATCTGCGCACTTCCGCCGAAATCGCAAACACAACCTCATCTGAAACCAGAGCTGACGTGACACAATCCATGATTCAGCAATGGTTGACTCTGACGCAACGTCGCCGAAGTCACTGTCGTGGGGTTCTCTACGTCACGTCATTCAGTTTCAGACTGAGGTTGTGTTTGTGATTTCGGCGGAAGTGCGCAGATCTTTCTCGTTTACGTCAATTTGGGATTTGTCTATACATGGTAATTTTTACCACCTGCCCTCATTATATAATACCTTTGATTGTCACTATATTCATAGATGTGTACTTTCCCTCCAACTGACTGATTCGGGTCATTACTTGCTATGGCCAGCATAGGTGCATGGACTCTGAAATGAAAAGAAGTCATAAATATTGACATTGTCTTGCTTCCCAGATCATCACACATTTCTATCAGATGAGGAGAATCGATTAATTCCATAGATTTCAAAGGCAAGTGTCGCATTGTTTCAGGACATGGGACTGAAGATGAAAGGGGCTGTTCATTTTCGTCAATTGAGGAAACTGAGTTGTGATCCTAGAGAAAATGGAGAAAGCTATGAAGCTACAAACTGTAGCGATTATTCTGTACAGCACAACAAATAATCCCTGCAATTTGCAAGTGCATATGTGACCCGGCACCGCAAAATGAGTCGGAAGTCGCACAGAAGAACGAAGGAGGAACCAGACAGCAACCACAGAAATCGACCAAGTCAAATTTCACAATGGGCAGACAATCCTGAAATCAGCGAACCGTTGGTGTCACCTTGGACATGTTGGGTCTTCTTATGTGCGCATTCTGACTCATTTTGTCGTGCCGGGTCACATATAGGTTTTTCCGTTTTCCCAAGGATCACAACTCAGATTCCTCAAGTGACAAAAATGAATAGCCCCTTTCATTCGTAGTCAAAAATCATCACAACGGATGCAATCTCTACAAATTACTTCTCAAGTTGTAGTGTTACCTGGAAGGATTCCATGAAAGACAACTGCAGCCCAATTTACACTGTATTTCATGCTGTAGAGTCCATCCGCTCAGGTTCATCACGTCTGGAGCCTCATATATCCGCACCACTCCATCAGCTGAACACGTTGCCTGAAAACAGCATGTTCAAATGCATCTGAACCAAATTTGGTATATAAGAAAAGTCGTCTCCGAATTTTGCAAATTTTCGACCCCAACCGGGGTCTTCCTCAGGCACTTTCTAGTAGAGATTCCAGGAAAGACTGAGCTGGATCCCAAATGTAGATCTAAAATATCCTGTACAAACTGGAAGCTGTGAAAAGTTAAGGTTGAATAGAGACCCAAGCCCCATTGTTGGGAGCTGGAGCTGATTAGGCCATTCTTNGTGCGACATGTGCGAGAGGAATTTTTCAGCAGGGCAGCTGACAACTTCACGCTAAGAGTCCTGCCATTACACCAACTGTTCGCAGTTCACATATCATATTCATAAATAGGCCTATACCCAGATGACACTTTGATTGCTAGCGATTCACAGATTTTTTACGTAATTTATGCGCCTTTCCTGCCGTTCTGCCTTGCTTCTGGGCATGCGCAGTTTGTAGAATTCGTGACCATACCTACCTACCCAGGCACCCAGGACAGGCCTCCATTCTTGTGATTTCGACAAATAGCACATCATAACTCGTAAAATTTTATCCATTGGCATTTTATTCATCAAGGAAAAACAAAAACGGTACAGAGGCGGTTAAAAATATTATTTTGCTCGGCAATCTGGTTTATTTTTCAAGTTCTCGAAGTTACGAAATGGAGACCTCCATGCTCAGGCCCTTTCCATTCAGCCAATGAGAAATCGGGAATTTCATCACATGGGAAACACATGTGCTTTGTGCCTAAAAATAGAATACGGCCGAAATTGCAAGAAAATTGCTTCAAATTCGCCGAACCGCACAGAATTTTGATTATTCGTTGTGTCGCAGACTTGGATTGAATGACCACAAAAAGAATTGTGGCAATGGATTGTCCGTTCTTTGGGCCGTTTGGCGGGATTCGCGTCCTAATCGCCTGGGCATGAAAAGATCAGAAGAATTCCAGTGATCTCAATATGGTCACCACACGGTGTGTGTGGTGACCATAAAAAGAATGGCCTTACAAAGAGAAGACCTGTATAGAAAAGGGAGAGCCTGTAATTAGTAGGAGCGTGATTAGGCTGAAAAACCAAACTTGGGGCATCCTAATTTCTCTTGACTTGAAACTTATTTCAGGATAAAAGTAAATTAGCATTTCCAAATTTTGCAAAGAGGAGTAGTGCTGCAGACAAAATTTCCACTCTCTCCAACATAATTCACTCTTCTACTTATAGCTTGACTCACTATTGTGACTTACTAATTGTAAACCAAGGTGTTTTGGAGCAAACTTCACATCTGTTACTGATGTTCTGCTATCTACCAAACTACTCCGCTTGACCCAGTGGTTCTGCTGTACTTCGGCACTCGGTTCACCAACTGAAACAGAATTTAGTATCTTGATCTTCTTCCAGGGTGAAATTTGACCATACTTCCTGGCAACCAGTGAATCATATACCTATTATGCTCTATGATTCATTGAGAGTGAAGATTGGAATGGCTTTAGAATTACATTACTAACTATTAAGTTCTCCAACAGTAAACAGATTTGCCAATCAACTTGACAAACTCAATGATAACAAATTTACCAATTTCTTCCCACACAGCTGCTGTCCTGTCAAATGAACATGTTGCTATCACTTGACCAAATTCGGGATGTGCCCAGGTTACTCTCCATACCGAACCACTATGAGTCTGAAAGGAATGAGAAACAGCAGTAGAGTTATTAGTGTAAAATGAACTGACATGTGGCTTGCATGCTTATGCGGTAGGCCTAGTAGTAGGGGCTATGCACGTTAAATTCAAATATGTTTATTGCACCTGTTATGTAACATTTTTGATATATTCTATTCTGACAAGATAAAATTTATTTGGGCCCCTCGGACCCGATCTGTTAGGCCATGAGAATGAAAAGTCCGGTTTACCGTCCACCGCCCGCATACCGAAATGACCGCCGCCGAAAAAAGTCATTATTTTCGAAAATTTTCATTATCTGAGAAAAAATCATCTTACGGAAGTATAAATCAATGTTTGAGGATTGTTATTATTGTAAACATCATTTCCGATGGGTTTTGATAAGTCTAGGGGGGTTCGGATTGTAAATCGATCTTTTTGAGAAGCTGAGCAGGCGCCATCCATTGCAAGTTCCGACTTTTGCCGAGTCATACGAAATACGAGCGTCACGAACATCGCCGACACTCGCCGGAACTTTCCGATGATTCCCGAAGAGAGTTTTCGCTCGTGAGTTTCCGGAGAAGATTCGCTCGGCAGTTTCCGGAGAAGAGATTGACATCGCCAAGACAGTGAAAATTGCTCAACAAATCAGTAAATTTTTCGTGTTTCCCGATTTCTTATTGAAAAAATGAAGCAATGAGCTAAAAATGAGAACCACATATGACATATAGCCGTGATTCATTTTGAACGATGGCATTCCTATGTATTGATTCAAAGCGATAACTTTGTTGCACTGGGTCTCGCGCTGCCCGGGTCAAACGCTGTCTGCTTCACCGTAGTCACGTGACCATCGATCAATGCGGCCGAATATTTTGGCGGGAAGTTCAGATGGGGATAGAAAGAGGACAACTAAATCCTTTGTTTAACTTCTTTTGCCTTTATTCTTGTTTATTCAAGCTGTTCATGTACTGACATCAATTTAGTTCACAAACTAGACTTCTGTGACCACACTGTATGCTAGGCCCTGTATCAGAATGTGTTTTAAGCTGAAAATAGAGAAATAATGAATAATGAAAAATGAAAAAATGCCTCATCATTTATTCAAAACCTTCAGACGGTAAACCGGACTTTTCATTCTCATGGCCTTAGTCTGTTTGTTAGCTAGCTAGGCCTAACTGTTTTAATTACTATACTAGCCTTCCAAAATGCTGAGCAACTCCATTGGCCATCCTCTCCAAGGTCCCAGATCTGCAACAAGAAAAATACCCTGCCTGTCATTTCTGTTTAGGCTACTCTGTCTGTGTGTATCACTATCAGTAGCATAGGGCCTATGCTATGCCTACTGAATGCACTGTGCACGCCACGTACATTTTTTACCCAGGAGCGGGCTTCCGAATGTTTGCTAGCTTATTTCAGTTACCTTCACACTCTGGTCACTGGAACACGTCGCCATCCTTCGGCCGTGGTAATCAAAAGCCACATCGTGTATCAAATCTTTGTGTTCCACAGGAATACTTCGTGGAACAAACATTTTGTGGGTCCGAAAATCGTGAAAGTCGGAAATCCCAAATTGAGCGACCTTGAACTTTAGCTGAATCTCGACCAATCACAATGCTCGTTACTAACGCTGTTTGGCCTCGACCATGTCCTCAGACATGAAATGTCTATCATCAGAGGCTGGGTCAGGGCGATAAAAATTACTATTTTCTCTTTGAATATTGAACTGATCATGTTTTGATAAGTCAGGAGGTATTCATTGTTCTCTATTTTTAAGATAGTTTCGAGTCTCTTTACATGCATTCAATAAATATGTTTATAGCCTAATTCGATGGAGAAAAAATTGCCGAAAATCAGGGTGTCGGGGATCAGAAATTATTGTTGAGAAAACACATGCATGCATGTACGCACACACACACTGACACAGACCTATGCAGACATGCCAGAGAGATGCACGCTGCATGCACGCGTTGGCCTAGCTACATGTAGATGTAGGCCTAGTAGCAGTAGGCTATATATAGCCTACCCTAGGCCTCCCTGCCAATGCGCACTGTGTGGGGCGTCATCAGGCTAGGGAACGAGTAAGAGTTTTAGAATCCCCGATCAGTGCCCAAAAAAGGTCATCGATTGACGGAATAGGCCTAAGCCGCATTGTACAATAGAGGATTTCCATTCTGTACAATGCAGTAACGTCACTTCCGATCGGGGATT
>NMRB01003424.1:5859-17693 GCA_002633025.1 Notospermus geniculatus | reverse complement strand
TAGGGTATGGTTTCACGATACAGCGACGGCAACTTTTCTCCCGCCCTGCAATCCCACGCCAACTGCAGTCAGACCCCGTTCGCCAGAGCTGGCTTCCCGCCAACTCCTATGCAGCATGCAGATATCTCTCTGAGGTTGCACCTACGATGTTTCTGGTCAGCCAGTCTGACCTAATGAACAGAAATAAGCTATGAAGGACACTATGAGAGGCTGAAATTGGGTGTTTTGTTCAATATTCTGTTGATTTCATTGCAAGCTTTACTTAGACAACCATTTTGGGGCCAAGTTATCAAGTTTTGACTCAGTGGGAAGAAATCGCAACAGCCAAGAAGAACGCAACAGCCAATCAGAAAACACCTGCTTTAATACTGTGTGTGCGGCGGGAAATTTGAATTCACTTGTGGGGTTTAATGAATGAGAGGCCTTTCACAGCCACTTACCTGACTGTGTCTTGGCTTGAGAGAAGTTTGTTTGGTCCTTACATAAGGGGTATACTGAGAAGTTTTTCACCTTACTAAAGGGGCAGATTTTATACCAAAGTCCTTCAAAAAGGGTGGTAAATATTGCCTCGGTCCCATTCATAAGGGGTCATAATTACTTTTGTTCCCTACCAAAGGGTGTCACTCTGAAATTCTGGTACAAGCATAGGTACCCCCAAAATTAATTGAGTGGGGGGCCGGGACGTAACTCCGACAGTGTCCGCCATGATGACGTTACGCGTTTTGCCCACCAGCAGAAACGCAAAATGCATTGGCTGCTGGTGGGCAAAACGCGCAACGTCATCATGGCGGACACTGTCGGAGTTACGTCATGAAAACGATCTATTAGGCCTAGTATAGGCCGCCTACGGGTGTAGGCCTAGGCCTAGTTGTCAACATAATAATAGGCCATAGGGTCCATGCAATCCTATCCATCTTCCTTCGCTAAAGGCCAAAGTCGGATTTTAGAACATGTTAAACTTAAAAATGATGGCAGATGTGAAGTTTTTATTTTTAGGGTTCATATTTTAAGAACATCAGTAGGGATCAGACCGAATTAGAGCCAGCCTGAAGAAGACCCCGGTTGGGGTCGAAAATTTGCAAATAATCTGGAAATGGACTTTATATACGTTATCATATTGTGTGTCGATTTTTGTGCTCGCCTTCTCTTTGGATTTCAGTCTAAATGGCGAAGTAAATAAGTGCTTTCTAGCTAATTACACTTTAGGCCTTGTGCACGTAGAACAACAGGCCTATCAAGTTGTAATGCCATGATATATATGTGCTATTTGTCCTTGTCCTTGAGGGTTTAAGTGTTTACATTTATGTCTGGCCACTCCATCAGAGATACGAACATGAACATGGAATAAGAATGGTGTGACCTCTGAGCAACTTTTGAACTAAATTTTCACATTGAAAGTGTTTGTCTGAAACAATACAAGTCGATGAAGTACCATTGACACTACTGATAGTTACGGGGTCGTATTCTAGAACGTAAGGTTTACCCTTAGCTATTGTTTGCTTGGCAGAATACAAAAGTTAACTCTTTCGTTTCGTTTCAGCCCTAGGCGATTTTTTCGCCACGACTCCCAGATCCTAGGCGATTTTCTGATGAAAAAAATATTTCAGGATTTACAAAAAAAACTACTTACCCAATCTTATATTGTGGAAAATTGAGTTTAGGGGTGGACGGATATACTCATTCATAGGATTTGAGAATGATTTTGGCGAACGGATATATCCGTCCGTAGGGCTGAAAGAGTTAAACTAAGTTAAAGTGACCGCAGAGTTAAGGAGGTTTCTGGAATACGGGCCATAATATGACCTTCATGCCCATGCAGTGAGTGTTTCACGCGATGGAGATCACATGAAATGTGCATGGCTATATTCGGTATTTTGAAAATTTACGTGACATCATGTGGAATGTGCATGGCTGTATTCAGGATTTTGCCACCTACAGAAATATTGGGATGAATGCTACTGATATATTAGGCAATAGAAGATTATCAGAATGATACTGATAATGAATGTATGCCATTTTTTCGCAAGATAATACAATGTCTTGTCTCTGTCTGACCCAGATAATTCTTTGTGTCAGATATATCTAGCTACACTCACTTGATCTTGCCCCATTCAATGTCCATTGGAAGTGATCAGGACTTGGATGCGGTTTTGCACTTTGGACAAACTGTGGGTTCTATATACCGGTATTCTTTATTTTCACCAAGAACTCAGCAGTGTTCTCCGCAGGATTTCTTAAAGTAGGGTGGTACCATTGACATTACAGGTTTTCCCATTACTTTGCAATTAAGAAAGGGTGGTCACCAATTTAAGGTAGGGGTGTAATAGAAAACCATTATAAAATTGGACTGCAAGGTAGAGTGGCTACTTCTAAGGTAGGGTGGTAACATGCCAAGGTAGGGTGGGCCACTCTTACAAAAGCCATGCGAAGAACACTGGAACTCAGGTCTAATTCTCTGTGGATTGTTAAGGAATACTCATCGCTTTTAGAATCTTTTCAGGTTACCCAGCCAGAATGCCGACTAGATTTCATCCCTTTCACGGGCAGAATATTCGTCTGGAGGATGAGAACATGGTGGCCACTCGTGTCACCAGTTTCGCACATGCCATATGCTTTGGAGAAAAGCCACTGACTCCAGGGGAGATCTTTCTAATCGAGTTGGAGAAAAATGAAGGCGGATGGAGTGGACATTTACGGATTGGTCTAACACAACATGTACCTAGCAAACGGTTAGCTTTGCCACAGTACGCACTGCCCGATCTAGCTAACATGGGGAAATCGTGGATTTTTGCTGTTACTAAATCTCATAATCGTGTTTACATGGAGGACGTCACTGGTGACTGGCCCGAGCGTAAACCGTATGAATCAATACTCAATGATAGTCAGTTTGTACAGTCTAGTCGTGGTTCATTTCAACCGCATCTGCTAAAACCGTTGATGAAACATCGTAAAGACGATGCGGACAGCGATGGGACGGGAAATACCGACTCTAGCGGAAATGGCAATTTATTGCCGACAGATGTGGGGAGTCGAATCGGTGTTATGTATGTGATAGTTGAAGACAAGGCCGAAATGCATTTTATCATCAATGGTGAAGACCAGGGACCGAGTGCCCGTGATATTCCTTATAAAGATGGACCATTATATGCTGTTGTGGATGTATATGGGACAACGAAACAAGTGCGGGTCATACAGCTGTACACAGGTAACGAAATGCATTACAAGTATTTTTTGCTAGTACAGTAGACAGTGCATAAGTCGGGTTCAACTGAACTAGAGAATTTCATCCGACTTAGAAGAAATCTGTTGTATGTAAGTCAGATAAAATCCGAGTTGTGTAAAAGTCGGAAAAAAATCTTGACTTCTGGCTTGAGGAAGGAAAAATGGCCGAGACAGAAATGGATCCAAAGTACCAGCCTGATAAAAAAACATGGACTGAAGAGGAATGAAGACGCGATCCAACTTGCACGATAGATTTATATTGGAAGTGTACTATTAGAAGGCCCCTGGGCCCCTGGCCATTTCATTCGACGTCGAGATAGCCGAAAATCTTGTAGTGTCCAACTTGTGCGATTATTTTTTATTGGAATAATGTTACAAAAAACAGAACTTCTCGAGGTCATCCCAGTTGGGCGATTTTCCGACTTGCGCGTCTCTGACTTGAGCATTTTCTACTCTATTTCCTGTAAAGTAAATTCCAAACTTTCCAAATTGAATATTGGCTCAGCATAACTGTATATTTCCCCATCTTTTTCAGATTTGTCGCTCCAGCATGCTTGTCGAGATATCATCCTGAAGCATACGAAGAAGAATGCCATCAAACAACTACCACTGCCAAACAAATTAAAGGAATATCTCCGGTACGAGATATGATACGTGAACACCATTTGGATGCTTTAGTTTTTCTATCATTGCATGTTTGTGATACATCTCCTTAATTGTCAATAATGAAGTGCTTGCCATATATTATATCTACAACACAGGAGGATGTTTAGATGATTGTTGGACATCTTGGAGGGCATTTTGACTGGTGATATTTGTTGCAGTTGGGTTATGGGCCTACAATCCTTTGTCAAAACCATTGATACTATTGGTGTTATGAAAAAAAAGTCGAAAGCTCTTGATGAGCAGTTCATTTCCAAGACCAAGCCACAAATTAAGCAGCCTGTCAAGGATATTGTCAGACTAAACTGTGATTTGTCAGGTGCCACTAACTTACAAATTACAGGGTTTTTACTTCAATAGAGAGGATGCGCAGCTTTCCAACTCTGACTTCAACTACGAGAATGAATTGCAGTCCGCTGTGGACATCCTTGATAAAAATGATTTGATAGACGTTTGCAAATCGTAAAATGCCATAACTTTGTGGCAAATAATTTTGACTCGTAATCGGAAGTGCGCATTAATCGCAAATATCGTAGTCGTCATGGTCGTGTCTCAAAGTCGTAACGACTAAGGATTATGACTTCAATATTCATTATTTATCCGCACTTCCGATTTATAAGGGATCGTCTCCAAAATACAAACGTGTGGAATTCGTTTAAACGAATTTAAAACGACTTTTCATAAACGAAATTGAAACGAAAAAATTCGTTTGAGAACTGCTTGAAAAACGTTTGACATGGCCCGCATTTTCGTTGCAATTGCGAACGAAATATTCGTTTGATTTCTTCAGAGAAACGTTTCAGAATTTTGTCGAGCGAGACAAACGTTACAATGCGTTTCAAACGAACAACGTTTTCTTCCAAGCACAAGAAACGTTTGCATTTCGTTTGACATGAAAACATTTGCATTCTGATTGGCGCTAAAAACGTTTGAATTTCATTCGGTGCATGAAACGTTTCATTTTCGTTGGGAACAAAAACGTTTGCACTTCGTTGCGGAATTCGTTTGGTACTTTCCGTTTGGTTTTCGTTTGGGGAGAATTCGTTTCAAAACCGTTTGGAAAATCGTTGGAAAATCACTTCAGTTTCGTTGGAGTATAAAAATTTCAAACGATTTTCAAACGATATTGACATACGTTTGAAACGCGTTTGAAACGAAAACAATTTGGAGACGATCCCTAAGGCCAATTTTTTCTGCCTTCAATTTATGGTGTTTGACCAATTGAAAACTTCTATCACATCGTTTTTATCAAGGATGTCCATAACGGACTGCAATTCATTCTCGAAGTTGAAGTCGGGAGTCGGAGTTGGAAAGCTGCGCATCCTCTCTATTAATCCATTACAAGGCAGGCACTGAATCTGTGGTGGCAGACACCAAAATAAACTGGTCTGCGACTTCGTCTGCCTTTCAAAACATTACTTTGAGGCTTGCAAGACTTACCTTTTTACCTGACAGCCCGAGGGGCCCATTTCGTACGAAATTTTTGATGATTACCAACATTTTTGGGGTGGTCTATAGATGTGACTCAGACTGGTGTTTGGTCAAATGATAATGTGGAGCTTGGACGGCTTGTGCTGGTGGTTTATTCTTCTGTGACGATTAAACCGTTGGACACTTTGTGGATTCTTATAACTTATAGTGCCAAACATTTGTTATCATTGGATTTGTGTGCCTCAAGTTTATAATGAATAGGCTAATGCTGTGTTTATCAATGAATACCACATTTCTATAGACAAATTAATGTAAACGAGAAAGATCTGCGCACTTCCGCCGAAAATCGCAACCATACATGTAACCTCAGTCTGAAACTGAATGACGTGTCGCAGAGAACCCCACGACAGTGATTTCGACGACGTTGCATCAAAGTCGACCATTGCTGAATCATGGATTGCATCATGTCAGTTGGTTTCAGATCGAGGTTGTGGTTGCAATTTTGGCGGAAGTGCGCAGGTCTGCGAATTCGAGAATCGTCTATAGAGCTGCAGGAATAGTGCTGTCCTAGGATCTCGCATACATGTATGTGCACACAATGTGAAATATCAGTCAGTAAAAAATTCATTATGATTTTGTACTCGTAGTCACGGCAATAATTTCTTTATTCTTCCTTTGTCAATGATGTAGAACAGTTGAATGGTCAGAATGGCCTGAACTCTGTCTCACACTAAGTTAATTCTAGATCAGCGTACATTGATGTGTGTAAAAATGAAATGCCAACATGTACAGTGATCCACTAGATCAATTTAGGGTCAGGGTGAGATAGATTATACCAAAAATAGATAATATCTATTTTTGATTATGCCCATATCTATTTCCTTGTACATGTGTATGTGTATAATATTATAATTGAAACCCTAAATTGTAATTGTTTATCTCTTTCATTGCGGATTTGGCTTCTATTTTTGTACACAAATATACCGGGTAGCAAATTAACTGCTTCTCATAGAGAAGCTCCCTTTTCATTGGTTAAAGCGAACTGGTCGAGCCAGTCAAGTTGTCTGAATAGAGAATCAAACACCGCCATCTTGAATCTATTACAGTGTTCACATCGGGAATTTATTGCCTACGAAGACATATACATGTATCTGCAACTGCTGTGGCTTTACTGCCTTTGAACAGCATTTAAAACACGGCCAACTGCAAATCTAGGCTTTCCTGGGCATGGGGATGTAATCCACTAAAATATGAAATTTGTAATTCGGAAATTGTGAATTTCATGGGCCACGAAATTCTTCTTAAGGTCATTTTTGACCGCCATGACTAATTCCCTTTTATGCCGTTGGAGATCTTACATGTACTGTAAACTGTGAAATTTTCGCGGCGCTAATTGTTCGTGATTTTCGTACTTCGCAATTTCGCCAAGAATAAATTTCGCGATAATGGCCCTTGGGGTTCAGAAATGTTTAAGACCCAGCGATTTTCGCGCGATTTAAGTTTGTGTTTTGACCCCTGATCGCGAAAATAAATTAAAACACTCGCGAAAATTTCACGGTTTACAGTACCTGGTATGTATGACAAGAAGAACTGATTTCAATGGCTGCTGAATGAACTCATTTGCAGTAAGCAGTTTAGTTGTCATTAGGCCAGGTTTACATATAGAGGTATACGGTATACGGACACGCTGGTGAATAATGGTCTAGGGTTCATGACCATGAAACCTTTTTTCGCCAGTGTGTCCGTATACCTCTATGTAAACTCGGCCTTAGGGACCTTTCAGAAAGCCCTGTGAGTTTAAGGGTTTGCAAATTCTGTTAGAAATGTTTATGAAAGGGGCTGTTCTGCTTGGCCTAAGAGTGTCAGCCTAAGTCCAGTCGTCAGTTTCAGGCAGGTGGACACAAAGGGGTCCTGACCACCAGGCCAAGCAAAATAATTTTTACATCTATTTGGAAAAATGAAGGCTTAAGTAAACAGCCCCTTTCAGATTTTCACGGTCAATTTTACAAATTTGTTGGTCGGAAGGGGGGCAGCCCCCCCCCCCAGGATCCGCGCCTGCCAAACTACTGTGCCATTTATTTTTATTAGAAAATGCAATCTTTGTCACCTCTTTCACTGAGGCACAGACTGGTAATTGTAAGCAATGAACAATTGGTTGTAGGCCTATGTGTTAAATGCTGCATTGCTGCCATTTAGAAAAGAAATGATTTCACTGTAATTATGTATCTTTCTTTAAGTGTGTTGAAAGCACATTTGTGACCCGCTTCGGCAAAAGTAGGTGTTTTCACAACCGAGGAAAGGGTTAACGGCCTTATAACACAACGGCTGAAATGCAGGGGCCTGTTTCATAAAGTGACTGAGCTAATGGTACCATTAACTCAATGCATTTTCCATTTGGTTAAAGGTACCATTAGCTTAAAGTCACTTTATGAAACAGGCCCCAGGTCTCTGCAGGTTGACGATTGTAGCGGACAGCAGTGATAATGGGGACCCTAGCCGACTTCCTCAACAGGTGTCACTAGTGGTTAAAACTATTGAAATGAAACTGACATCCCGGTCCTGATCAATTTCCCACACAAAAGGTGTCCGTTGTATAGGACCTGGTTTCGGTGTGCTGCCCTCTATCATAGCTAGGATCCACCATAGTTGAGTAAACTGATGATCAATGACGATCATTTGAGACAAGCCCCTGCTGTTGGTGCAGCAGATCAAGATGTTCTGTTCATAGTTTTAAAGTCCGACAACATATAACTACGACCCAATGGAATGTGGAAGTCATGTAATGTGGTAGAGCTTTGCGGTTTTTAATCATGCCTGTTGACCATTTGTGGTCGTTCCCCGATTGTTCGCTCTGTTCACCGCTTATTTAAGAGCCGCATGTGATTAAAGGTCCGTAGAAAATCCAACTATCAATTTCCTAACTCCCGCATTCCATTGGGTCGTAGCATAAAGGAATCAACCGTAAGGTTTAACTGCGAACGATGAGCTTACTGAGGGATACACTTCATGTGCTGCCACCAGATGTCTCTCATTGCCTGTATTTCGGCTTTATGTAATAGGCACGAGCTCAACTTTTTTTGTGGTGAAGGGGTACATGAATCTGTCAACTTGATGCCTTGAATTCCATTTCTGAGGATAACAGAACTATTTTCAGCACAATTAGTGTTCCATGTGCAAATGCACGTTAGCCTATTCAAATGTACAGAGATGACCCTACGCTCACATCGTTCGTGGGGTTCTCATTAATTCAGTCCTTTTGTATCATAATTTCAGCTTATCGGAATTCAACAAAATTTGCAGAAAACATGCAAATGGGTCTTGCCTGTCATATGGAAGAGTCAGAATGAAAATCTGTTGAGGTTTAAAGGGATACTGTCCACATTAAAAATGCTAAATTTGTAAGTTGAACCTTTATGCTTGATTCCTTTATGGTCATAGTTAGATGTTGCCGGACTTAAGTCTTGTGAAGATTTCTATTCCCCATTGTCGTGATTCTTTATAATAGAACATGTGTATCTGCCAAGTGGAGAACTGGAGTGTGTTGAACACACTTCTCAGTTGACTACATTTACTGTTACACCCTAATCCTTGTATAATAACCCTTGCTTTATTTGCCCCTGTTGCATGTGGCTGTAGAGTTGACGTTCACTAGTTCATGTTCAATTTCTTAAATACCTCACAGATAAAAATCTGTAATTAGTGAAACTGAAGGGGTATTGTTGTCATTTGAAGTGTTGAATCGCTAAAGAACACAGTTCAGTTTCTTTACGTAATGAAGATATTGTGTGTCTTTTGCTTTTTACGTCCTCCTTGCTTTGTAAGTAATCCTGGCAATGCTTCTTTTGAAATTTGTGACACTTTCTCAGTCCACAGGTGCCTGGAGGACGGTCAGTGAGTAAATAGGGGCCGTTTTACTGACAACACCCGTTTTACGGACTCGTAGCTTGGTGCCACTTTGTCCGTAAAACGGGTGTTGTCAGTAAAATGGCCCCTATTTACTCACTGACCGTCCTCCAGGCACCTGTGCTCAGTCCAAAGATGGGATCTTCATGAAAGTCACCAAATCTGTCATTTTCTGTAGCCTATCCCGGGTCTATATCATTTAGCTGATTCCTGATGGATGCTACTCCATCATCACAGGCGATTTGTTACTTCCTGGTCAGAGAGAATTGCTACAGATGGACAGACTCCGTTGACAGTGCATTCAGAGTTAAGTGGCTTTCAAGCCTTTGACCAAATACACATCAGTCAGTTTTGAAGACCGCCCTTCAGCCATTCAACGCCATCCCACATCCGTGCTTCCCACCATGTTTCGCCCCCGTCACGTCGGCGCTTGTGGCGCACGAGTAAAAGTGGGCCGCACACGAGTGCAGTTTTGCCTCCAACTACGGATATTTCTGCCTCCTACGTGCAAATGTCATCGTGTGTGGTGGTCGGAGGCAGAGGCAGAGGCGGAGACAGATTTTTTTGTCTCCATCGCAGATCAAACGTGACGGAATTACATCACGCCGCATCTAACTACAGAAGACAAATTTGCAATCGTGTGCGGCGGCTGACGCACCGTGTTCGGTGACAGGATGCTGAGACAACAAACTCCTATGGAGGCAACGTCGGAGACGGAATTGCACTCGTGTGCGGCAGGCTTAAAGATGACTACACCGTCAGGTTGCTGTGCGGACATGAATAAACGCAATACAAGTTTGACCACCGTAATGTATTACCCAGATCTGATTTGGTTTTGTGGGCGTGTCACTTAGTCCTTCCGGTGCTCCCCTGCCCTAAATTCAATTTTCTCTTCATAACTAAAAATTCTATTCGACCGATTCATGATTTCAATTCAACCGAACGAAGTTGTAGAATTAGCTCACTGTTAGAAATAACAGAAGATTTTACAGAAAATCTGTGCAGCAGAGTCCCCAGCACTGGATCTGTAAAATTACAGCGTGATCTGTAAAACTACAGACTTAAATAAATGTTAACAGAGACTTGACTGGAGGCTGACCAAATTATATTTTCATACTGCTCCCAGAAGGCATCATAATGGGATGTCCAATGGAGTCCAACCAATACAGGAAAACATGAATCATACCATTAAAAAATGATGTAAATTTACAGAAAGTGCTGGGGACTCTGCTGCAGGCACTTTCTGTAAAATTACTGCAAAATTACTACTGTAAAATTAATAATTTCTAACAGTGTACCACATCAGCATGATCAGGATGACAGAATTAAACTTATCTCAATTAAGCAACCAAGATTCCCAGGGGCAGTTTCAAACGTGTGAAAAAAGACCGAAAAATATGCCTCAGGCAGGTACAATGTTATGTCGTAATATCTTGATAGTCATGAGATAATTTCACACCCATCGCAAGCATTTTTTTCTTCATTTTCCAGTCCCATTACCTGTATCAGAAATAAAATCACTGAAACATCAGGGTGGCGTGATAGTCTGGTCACCTCGCTGAGTGCGCCCGTAACGTTGGGCGTCGGCCTACTCAGATTCATCAGCAACTGCGCATTTTTGGGGGAGTTACAATGGGGTTTTGGCCTATCGATTGAGCGTGATGATTAATGTACGAATCGATCTCAAAGTTAGCTTTTCAATCCATGCCTGTCTTCAACGCACTGAGTTAGGGCAACTCGTCCTACCTCATCCCAATCGGCGTGGAACGGAAATCTGTGACGTATCGAAGCTGCAGTGAATTCCCTGGAAACTCCTAATTTCTCACTTGGCGGAAACTATTGACGATGTCGCAACCAGAGAACAGCACCGTTCTGCCTTCGCGGGAACCGGCGGATTTCTCGGTCCTAGTGCTGCGCGTGGTGTACCTCATCGTCACGAAATATGCCTGGATGCCCATCACTATCGTTGGACTCATCGGAAATGTCATTTCAATTCTCATCACACTTCAAAAAGACAACCGACGAATCTCTACCTGTAACTATATGACAGGTCTAGCAATGGCTGACTCCTCACTACTTATCGAATTTATATGGTCCTTGCCTATTTTCTTTTGGTCACCACCTGAGCTAGCAGGTAGATTCAGCATACAGTAAGTAGGCACATGGTTTTGTCCCTTTCCTTTTAAGTGCCGTTCGACTTCCTATGGTAGGCCAGGGAGTTTTCGCAAAGCCCCCGAAACGCCAACGCGAACGTTTGTCCTTTTGTTCGGTGCTCCCTTCGTGGCATCGAACAATAGGTTTGGCGTTCGCGTTGGCGTTTCGGGGGCTTTGCGAAAACTCCCCATTAACCAGGCCCGTAGCAGCCGGGGGTCCAAGGCCCCCCCCCCACTTTTTTTGCCAAAAGTACCTTGGCCCAAATGTCCAAGTCCATGTTAGGCCTATATGTCCATATTTTTGCTCTCAGATCCCAGGACATCTAAAGCACTTAAATTGTCAATTTTTTCCTGGGGGAGGACCCCCCCTTTGTGCTTCACTTTCTGGTCCTGACCGCCTCCACCGAGCTACGCACCCAAACTTTCTGTCAATCCTGGATCCGACCCTGCCAGGGACCCCCC
>NMRB01003423.1:11103-27210 GCA_002633025.1 Notospermus geniculatus | reverse complement strand
AAGGAAGTTTCTGACAATGCCCAAGCCTCTCCACAGACTAACTGACGCACCTGTAGCCAGGGAGAAGAAATCTCCCCACCTTTGAACATTTGAGCTTACTGGATTAATGCTCAGTCTCACTTTGCACTTGACTCGAACTGAGCTCTGTCATTTATCCAACGTTGGATTGCCTACATGTATATGAAATGGTCCATGGACCATGTGCTCACCCGTTTGGACATAATAGTGAAATGACAAAGAGAGGTAGGCCTACATGTCAGTTATGAGCAATGTGGATCAAGTCATTCCCAAGTTGCAGGACTTCAATGACTTCTGGGTTATGCCACCTGGTGGCCATACTGGATGTCCGATTGGGCCAAAACTTCACATGCACATAAAGGTCATCTAGAGAGAGCCACATACCAGATTTGAGCGCTCTGGGGCAAGTCGTTCCTGAGTTATAGCACTCTGTGCTTATAGCACAGAAACGAACATTTTAGCTATTGTCCTGCAAGGCCATTAACCCTTTCCTCGGTTGCGACAAGCGCCTACTTTTGCTAGAGCAGGACACATAATTGTTCCATAAACCTTCCGCAGAAAATGTGATGACTGCACATCAAAATGGTTTTGATGCCTGCTAAAAACAACCAAGAATGATATCACCGCTACTTTTCAAGCCCAAATCCGTTTCAAGCCTAACTACCCCACATCACTAGTACTTAGCCTGGGGATAGAAATTTTACTTGTTCTAGATAAGCACATTAGCATTGGATAAACCAAAATAAGATTGTCATACGATTATTTCTGATCAAGTACATCCTAAAGGAATTTTCCTTCTCCAACTCCCCTAACCATTGTCTGAACTTCCAACATCTGCATTTTAGTTAATACACACGTAATGAGGCAGAAAAGTGAAAAAGAAATCCATGAAAATAGCATCATCCATAAATTTTATCCACAAATAAATACCCCGTTCGGAAAACAGAGGCATGTCTGAGAAAGCTATCTCTCTCAATACAATTTCAGTTGATGTAAACTTGGAAATTTTCATCGGCATTTCACTGTGCAAACTTGGAAATCTGCATGGGATAACTTGGAAATTTGTATGGGATAACTTGGAAATTTGCATGGGATAACTTGGAAATTTGCATGGGGTAACTTGGAAATTTGCATGGGATAACTTGGAAATTTGCATGGAACAACTTGGAAATTTGCATGGGATAAGTTGGAAATTTTCAACGGCAAACTTTTCACAGGGCAAACATGGACATCTTCAGCTAAGATGGCCATTTTCATGTGCCCTTCACAATAGGAGCAGTCAGCCACGCGTATTGCCAAAAGATGGCAGCACAGTTCTAGTGGACCAATACAAAAGGAACTTCTCTTGATTGGTGCTCAATCAAGAATGAATGGGTCCGCTATATGCATTGGATTGGGCCGTAGTAACACCTATTGGTCAACTCACTGACAGCTCCAATAGGAGCAGTCAGCCACGCATATTGCCAAAAGATGGCAGCAAAGTTCTAGCGGACCAATGTAAAAGAAACTTCTCTTGATTGGTGCACAAACAAGAATGAATGGGTCCGTTATATGCATTGGATTGGGCCGTAGTGACACCTATTGGTCAACTCACTGACAGCTCCTATTGAGACATAACAAATACAGGGTCATTGCAGGGAAATCACCAATGCCACTCACTGACATAGATCGAAAAATCTGACTTAACTCAAGTTGTAAACCAGTGAAAATTTCATAGTTTACACAACAAAATATCAAAGCCCGTATTCACAAAGGGTGATCATCGTGCGATTAAGACTTAGATGCGTGTAACTTCGTCAAATGCATGGTGTAAGTGTGTGCATTTGGTAACGTTACATGCGTGTAAGTCTTAGTCACGCGATGATCACCCTTTGTGAATAAGGCCCCAAGTGTTTTCACAACACCTGACCATACGATGAGGTGTCATCTTAAACCTGAGATCAGTATAAAGAGTTCACGAAGATTGCCGCGGCGCACTAAGCACATTTTTGTCGTTTCTTTAAGTTTTGCAAAAGTTCCTTCAGCAGCGGAAAATTAGCACGATGACAGTTCAATTCTTCAAGCGACACTTCGCCATTAAGGAAACGTAACATGTTGACTTTATCCGTCCCGTTCAAAATGGCTGCCAACTCGGCATCATTTTCCAAGATATCGTCCCTGATGTTGTTAAAAAACTTCGTGCCCTCCAGTTCGACGTCGCCATCCAATTTCCACCGTTTTCTCTCTGTCTCCTCAGCCTCATCCTCGTCTAAGGAACGTTTTTGCCCGCGGCCGTTCTGATTGGCTGGAATTTCCTCCCTGCCGCCATCTTCTGAACGACCATTACATATCCGTCCCAAATCGTTCAATTCTACAACGTTACAGTCTGATTTCTCCTCAATACTCGCAGGACTAGAGCTCGGATTATTTGCTACAACCGGACTACTGACCACATCATCCTTGCCGGCACTACCCGAGTCCGCACCATTTTCTGGGCCGCATGCGACCGATTTCGGACTCGTTTTCCGTGTCGAGAGAAACGACTCTAGAACATTCAACAGATCTAGCTCATTTCTCAAACCCCAGTGGCCGTCTGCATGTTTCTGAATCTCATATTTTGACCCAAATAAAAACAACGTCTGCCTCTCACACGGACCATTCTCATCGTTGTCAGTTTCTTCGTTTTTTTCACTTTTTGCAGTCAAGTCAAGAGCCGCAGGAAGATCGTTCACTTTTTCACCATCGTTCACGCCCTCACTACTAGAATTACCCGTTTCTGCGTGATTATCATCTAATTTGGAGCTATCTGATTGGTCAGAAGTGGTCATGTGACTAGGGGAAGCATCGTGACTACTGTCTTTGGTTTGTGTTGTGAGAGCGACGGACGTCATTTCGTACGACGGTGACAAGTGCGGAATGATTGTTTCGCTGACTGAAGACTTCTGAATAGCACCTGGGGACGAGATTTTGTGCGGCGTGCCCTTACGCGGCTTCCGTACCGCTTGCTGCTCCGTGAAATGATCCACGTCTTCGTGATCGCTACCAACGCCCGAAGAATTATCACTGTCATGTGATGCTGCATTTTTTTCGGAAATCATGTGACCTGGCGTGCCGATAAACGCCGAAGGAAGACAATGTCCCATTCGGGACATCATCGCCATCTGCTGCATCTGGAAATGACGCAATACGTCCGCATTTCTTTCTTCATGATCATCGGCCGATTTCTCTCTCGGAAGGCTCAACGGTGATGAGGTATTACTGATATACCCTGGCGCCCCCGTCGGCGACGGTTTACTCGAACCGCACTCATTTGGCATGTCATCTGGATCGGGCTTGATTTTCACCGCATCAGGAGAAATCTCCGACTTAATCGGGAAGGCGTGATGGAGGTGACGACTCATCATAAGAGTCTGGGGAGTGTAAGCTGGAGCGCCACCTGTGTAAGTTTTGTTTCCGATGTCCGAGGTCTGACTCCGCCCTGAGGTGTAAGTACCGTTCAGTCCACTGCGTTCCTCACATTGGATTTCGTTGGACGTGGAATGCTGGAAGAAAAGATCAAGGGGGAAGTCAGTTGAATCAGGGGAGCTGATTGGCTTGATAGAATGACGCTGCCATTATGAGACGATAAAGGCTGGTTGTCTCTGAGAGCCGTATGCACCAACGTAGATTATCTTGAACTCAGGTTGAGCACCAACATAGATTATCTTGAACTCGGGTTGAGCACCAACGTAGAATATCTTGAACTCAGGTTGTGCCACAGCTTTTCAATTGCTCAGGATTGCCAGGGCATGATGTGACAATTGTATTTGTAGATTTTTTCATCAGGGCTGACGCTGTAGCATTATTGGCCCTGGTAAGTACGGAGGAGGCCATCTCAAGCTACTCATGTTCCTCACTTGGATGGGGTCTTTTACTTGCCCTTGCAAAGACCCAAGGTACAAGGCACTACAACTTACTGTCCCATGCAATGGACTGAAGAGCCGGGAATGAAATCCCATATGGCCTGGGCTGGATTCGAACCCAGGACCTGCTGCTTAATAAACGGACCTGACAACCACTAGGCTATCAGGGCTCCTCAAAATGATGTGACAATGGAAAAGTTGTGGCTCAACCTGAGTTCAAGATAATCATCGTTGGTGCATACGGCCCCAAGAGTTTGGCTACTCACGTCATCTGAATCCCCAGACCCATTGTCCTTCATGAAGTCATAACCTCGTCTCTGGACCAACGACTTGTCTCGTATGATGCGGTTAATGGAGCTGATGCTGGGAATGTTTTTCTCGTTACAGATGAAGTCTTCTAATAACCTGAAAGTAGTTTCAAGTAGTTTCCATTTATAAGTTATCAAGTTAACCTTCACTGTCAAAGATAGTCACTGCCACATGAAGAATGGATTCCACCTGGGCCTAGTTTCACAAAGAATCTTAAGTCTAAAGTTTGACTTAAGTCATCATGTGACCAGGTTCCAGCAAATCAGATGGCTTCATTTCAGACTTAAGTTTTTTCTTAGACTTAAGATTCTTTTTGCAACTGGGCCCAGGTATCGAACTTGGATCCTAGGAGGTGACATACGCCGTCATTTCCATTGCGTCAGTCTGACAGTGAAGTAGGACTCTCCAGTACCCTTATGGTTCCATCCAAGCACTCCCTCACAAGTACTCCCATCCAAGCACTCCCTCACAAGTACTCCCATCCAAGCACTCCCTTACAAGTACTCGCATCCAAGTACCCCCTCACAAGTACTCCCACCCAAGTGATTCCACCCATGTGCTCCCCCAAAGTCCTCCCACCCACATGTAACTTTAGGCTTGTGTTTTTATTCCACCTACTTCTGTCTGATCTCCCAAGCAAACATCTGTGGATTCTTGGCCTTGTAATCTTTGACACGGTTGACAACATCAGGGGTCGTGACCTTCGGTTTACTGCCACCTATCTGCCCGGGGTTGATACTACCAGTACGACGATACCTACAACAAATATACCTTCACATTATATCTTGTAAAGACAATCCTCCTTCAAAATATCTCAAGAACTGCTTACCGGGTATATGCTTCAAAATATCTCGAGAACTGCTTATATCCTTCAAAGTATCTACAAAACTGCTTATATCCTTCAAAATATCTACAGAACTGCTTATATCCTTCAAAGTATTTACAGAACTGTTTATATATGCTTCAAAATATCTAAATAAGTGTTTATACCCTTCAAAATATTTACAGAACAGCTTACATCCTACAAAATATCTACATAACTGTTTATATTCTTCAATATATCTACAAAACTGCTTATATCCTGCAGAATATTTATAGAACTGCTTATATGCTTCAAAATATCTACAGAACTGTTTATATCCTTTAAAATATCAACAAACTTCTTTCTATGGCCTTTGATTCACCATTGTTTGTTTCCTCACCACTTAGGCTGAGAGCAATGGTTTTCTATGGTTGAAATGCCCATAGAGAGCCATCACGAGTAAGTAAACTCTCATGTCCAGCACCTAAGGGTAGAATATCAAGTTCCGCACCCACATACCTGTTTAGAATTTTACTGACACACCCGTGCGACACTTGGAGTTGGCGACTTATTTCACACGGCCTGACCCCCTGCAGAGCCAGGCGAAGGATTTCAACACGGAGATGATCAGGTAGGGGACGCCCATTCGTAAACATGCGGCCATATTGGTTCACGTTTTTCCCACCAGCTGAAAAGAAAATGTGAATTCTCTTTATTTTGATAAATTTATACCGTCTCACAACTTTAGTTCACCTCTTTCACACCAGATGGCACCACTGGCAACCTGCAAACAAATACCTGAAGTAACAATCTCATACCCAGAGGTCAACATTGCCACATTAAACTCTGGAAATGCCTAGGCCGGTACAACTTTTGTACAGTGCAATGCATTGTTCAAGACGGATGAATTTCTGACCATTGCACAAGCAATGGAGATCCTAGCTACGATAGAGGGCAGCACACCGAAACCCGGTCCTATACAATGGACGCCTTTTGTGTGGGAAATTGATCAGGACCGGGATGTCAGTTTCATTTCAATAGTTTTAACCACTAGTGACACCTATTGAGGCAGTTAGTGTCCCCATTGCGTACGGATTTGAAAGAGTTCGTACTTTGTTCCTCAACACTGAATACCCAACGGAATGTTAAAATACAGTGGAACCTCTCTCTTAAGGACACCTTCGGGACTGACAAATACTGTCCTTAATTGAGAGGTGTCCTGATCACAGAGGTCAAAATGAATAGAAACAGTCAATTTGGGACTGAACACTGGGGTCCTGATTAGAGAGGTGTCCTCCTGGCAGAGGTGTCCGTTAAGGGAGGTTCCACTGTAGTAGTATTTTTACAAATACTGGAACAAATTTTAATTTTTGGTACAATTATCAAAATAATTTGTAAAATCGATGAGCACAAGGGCCTTGTGTTGTGTTTAGCCGTTTTCAGAGGTCTTAGCCGAGGAACAATGGTGGGGACCTCTTCAGATTGATGAAGTAATTAAGTTCCTCATTCTCTGGGGTTGATAACATCTATCACTGAAGTTCGACATTTTAACACCAGATGGCATTAAAAGCAACTCAACTGCAGGACCATTATTTCACTCATTTCAAAAGCCTCTCACAATTTTTCACAAGACAACCACTGCCCAGGAGATAATACGTCGAGAGGCCACTTGATATGGACAACAACGGTAGACATTTGTCCCAACGGCGGCCCATCAGACCACAAAGACGTCTACTGGACCGTGTGGAAATAGCTCATTAATCTTCATCGTCATCTCTATTCATACCAGGTCGGTGATGCCAACCGACCGGCGATACCGCTATCATTCAGGCGGCACCAATTTTCTTTGGGAATCATCGCCAGTGTTCTGCTGTGACCTTCAGCGAAAACACATGAAATGCTGGACAACATGACGAATTGGGAGATTATGGAAGATTACACCGAGATACATATATTTTTGAAGATTTTTTTCATTCCAATGAGGTACCGGCAAAACTAATCCGCGACGCGGTGACTATCAGCCAGGTCAGAACTGCGTCATTGAAAGTGAGCCTAACGTTGTTTTCCAATTAATTCTGAATAGCATACCCTGTTTCTAGGCCAAATATTACTAAAACATTGCACTCAATTTCTAATTTCACTTTTCGTCATTAAGTATAGAACTGCTAAAATATATCTATATATATATATATATATTCCTGGTTGATTAAGCACCAATCAGGAGAATTTTATATTGTTTTGGTCCGCTAGAACTTTGCTGCCATCTTTTGGCGATAAGCACAGCTGACTGCTCCTATTCTCAAGGCTCAAAATAAGTGGTATCGCATCGCAATTTGCGACAGAAAAATCAGAAAGTGCGATATGGCCGAGGAGGTACATTTGCAAAATTTCTACACATCGTTTTCAAGTAGAGACAGCCGTGGCTGGCCAGCAGCGGCCGTCGAGGAGTCAGTCAGTACATAGTTCATCGGCAACTAACAACACCAACCAAACCTCGCTTTCATGATTGTTACACATGAGTCACAGTATGTTCGCCATGCATGAGTGAGTGTTGTTGTGTGCGAGGTTGACATCAAAGCCATATGCAAGATGGCTTCCGCTGTTGAACATGTTGGATGGACAAAAAAGTTGCTACACAAAGTACCAAAACTGCGAATCAAGTGGAACCCTTGATTGGCAATTTTGCTACACAAGTAAAAAAAGTTATTTTGAGCCTTGATTCTTTTCACCTAACGAAGACGCAACTATCTCCAAGTCAGGGTTCCTGCAGCTCTGTATCAATAAAATTAAAGACCGTTTTAAGACTTTTTCAAGACTTTTTATTGGAAAATTAATACCGAGGCACACATTTTTTTCGTACTATGTTAGGCAATGGGCTAGTTGCCGTGGTTGATAAATGACGGTAGCCTACCAAAACAACTCACTGAGAAAAATAATCAAGTTTTAAAAATTCACAACATTCTGAAAATGAAATTTAAGACATTTTTAAGACCACGAGAGCAAAAGTATGAAATTCCAGACCTTTTCAAGGCCTTGGAATCACTTTTTCATATTTTCCAGGATGCACGGGAACCCTGTAAGTGCAAGGTGGACATTTGAAATCATTATGATTTTCTGACTTCCTGAACTGGCAGCAGCGTTTTATTCACCAGAAACAGATAATTGAGAATTAAGAATCTTTGCGCCTCTACCGAATGAGTCATTTGATCTATTTGCATTTATCAACCCTCGGGGGTGAAGGTTTTCCTCAAGGAAACATCGCAAGGGATTTGTGTGGCCTGATCTCGCCGGGATGAGTCAGGGATTATTCTAACGACAAGTCGGACATCATTTCTATGCAACAGGTCATCACCAGTCAATAAGTCCTGTACGCTTCATTAATCGGACACTCTTGTTTATGATCTCGGCCAACACTGGACCGTATTGTCCGAGCTCTGGTCAGCTAGGCCGGAATAGCAATGTCATACTTGTATGCATGCGTGAACACGTGTTTACAACGCGAACGCTATGGAAACACGTGGGGAGATTATTGTCGACACCCGATAGCCGCGACCAACGGGAGGGAAACACGATGAGATATGCCGTGATTTGTATGAAGTCATCCGAAGAAATCAGTCATGAATATTCATTACGAGTTTGTGAGGTTCTGATACGGCTGCAGACTCCACTCACAAGTCATTATGTTACATTGAGTAATACATGACTAAAAACGAAGAGGGGCCCAAATAATTTGACTTTCTTTCTGTGCATTCTGCATTTTGCATCATCATGATAAAATTTTAGAAGAGTTTGTTTGTTTGTTTGCAATTTTCTCCAAGACTCAGTGTTCTAGCCAGGCCAGTTTCACAGGGTGCTACCACCCTGTTCAAATTTTTAGAACCCTGTTTGAAAATGTGACTTGCAATGTATTTTCTATTATACCACCCTCTTTGAATTTCACTCCCACCCCATTTGAAAATCCAGGGCCTTAAAATCATAGGAAAATGCAGTCATCCCACCCTGTTTGGAAAAATTTCTGGCTAGAACACTGAGACTGACGCACGAATCGCCCCCAAACTTGATAAGCAAATGCAGACACACCTCGGAAGTGTCCTTACGAAGCCCGAATTTTGATACGACTTATAGTTTCCGAAACATTAGGGTTTTAACGAAAATAAGTTTTCAGTTATTGATGAAATGGCCCGGACTGGCAGTGAAGTATTAACTGACATCCTATAGAGCTTGTGCAGGTGACGTCATCACGAAAAAAATCCGCCATCTTGCAGGTCAAACTGACGTCAAATGATGTCGGCGACCCACGTGGTGCAGTTTGTCATCAGCACAAGTGGAGTGTTGCGTCTTCAACCATGACGCGATCTGCACGTGGCGCACTTTGTCGTTGACCGCCAGCATGGTGGACCGCCGGTCAAACGTGACGTCATAATGAGCCGCTGCACAAGATCTATACTGAGATAACTCAGGGTCATATCTATCTATGGTAATTCACCGAACATTTTATGTGCATGACTATGGGGTGCCAACAGTGCAAAAAATATCATAAATAAATGTTTAGTACATACGTCCGAGTAGGTCCTCACCTGAGTGTCTCGTTAGACCCTCATTTTTATCATCGTCATCGTGGAGGCTGTCCAGGTCAGCACCGTTAACACTCTTCACCTGAAATTAAGAAAGAAATATCAATTAAGTTTTTTTTTTGTTTTTTTTTAAGACTCTTTATTCAGTGCAGAACAAATGCCAAACACATAACATGTGATACATTAACTATTTACAAGGGTTTCTTTTTTTTAGTAAAAGTACACGCGCATCCCTACCCAGCCCCTCCCCCTCAAAAAAAAAGTTTATCCCCCTTTCGACCCCTATATGTCTATCTATATGTCTATATGTCGACCCCTATGTCTATCCCCCTTAGCTCATCGTCCTGATGTAGACTGCATTTATTTTTAAAGAAATTCTAAAATTGGGCCCCACTTTTCAGAAAAGTTGCCAATTTTTTTTTTTTTGTAAAGGATATTTCTAATTCTACCTGTTTTATATATTTTATGACATACAGTACAGGTCACAATTGACATCCCTACGGCTTTGCGTAAGTTACTCGCCAACTCACTGCATAACTCGCCAAAATCGCATAACTCGCCTCGTAAATCACTGCGTAGCTAGCGAAATTCGCATAACTCACTGTGTAACTCACCTCGTAAGTTACGCGTAACATAGCTCGTGAGTCGTTGCGTAAGTTACACGTAACTTATGGGAATTTAGGGATGTCAATTGTGACCTGTACTGTATTTATTGTCCCTTAGCTCTGGTGCAACTTTTTTGTTTCTATTAATTAAGTTGGTTGATTAATAATATACTGAATCAATGTCATCCTCCCACAGCAGGGGTTTTTACCTCTCTCCTCTTCATCCACTCACACATACTTTGTGTGTGACGTATGAAGAGAAGTGGAGGAGGGAGACCAAGCCCCGCTGTGGGAGGATATAGTTTTCAGAACAACCTCCCACAGTAGTGTTTTTACTTCGCTCCTCTTCATCCACTCACACAAACTTAGTTCATTGAAATTAGGAAATCAATTACCTAAATTGGAAAATACTTTCCTAATTAGGATTAGTCCTGGAAATGTGGGTGCAAAATTTATTTCCATTTCAGGAAACAAAATATTTCCATAAGAGGAAATTGTAAGGCCCTCCTTCAATTATTTCCAGAATAGGAAAGGTGTTTTTGGAAAAAGCTGTGAAACCACATGGTAACAAATGGTAACAATGAAGAGCCTACTTGACCTGATTGCCAAAAATACAATCGAAATATTCCAAGTGGTGCTATTGCGGCAAACCCTGGCCTAATGTCTGTAGAGCAAAAAAACTCATGCTGGGGTTTCCAAATCAGGAAAGATTTCAAGAAAATTTTCAAAATCATTTCCTGAACAGGAAACATACCAACTTTCCTAAAAAGGGCATCTCCCGTACTGTTAGTTAGAGAATCGTTCCCAAATAATGGGCCGTATTCTAAAGGCTTCCTACCTTTAGCTATTGTTTGCAGGGCAGAGTACAAAAGGTTAACCCCTTTCGTTACTGGCATGTATGGTCACCACCTTACCGAGGCCCATATTTTCAAAACTGTTTTATCCCTAAACCGTTTTAACAAAAATCTGTTCTAACTTAAAACCGTCCATAATACAGGACCCGGTGACCGGGTCCTCCGTAAATTTCGTGGGGGTTTGGATGACCCGGTGACTGGGTCCCACGTAAGGAAAGGGTTAAAATGGATGTGAGAGTTAAGGAGGCATGCCCATATATGAATCCTGCAAAGTCCACACGGGTTATATCTATGCCATTTTAGAGAGGCACTGCAATGTGCCCTAAAAGGGGTGCTGCTGTGCCCTTTTTAACACCCCAGGGCACCGTGCCGTGGCCCCCAATTTCTTTCTTTTTTAGGTCCCAGTGCCCACAGACCCTTTGTCATGGTCCCTTTTGGTCATATCACCTTAGAAACTGGCTTAAATTGGCTGCTGACGGGAGTTATAGAGACCTTTTTAACTGACAAGCTTCTAAAATTCCATTAGTAGAAATGCCGCGAATGAAAAGTGCCCTTTTCTAGGTTAAAGTGCCCTTTTCACAAAGTTTGCACCATGCCCTTCTGAAATCCTAATGTATAACCCTGCCACAAAAATTCAAATCTCAATTCTCACCTCATCGTCCGTCAAAGAGCTTGAATCATTCCGATGTTTCAATCTCTTCTCATAATGATCACTCGTGCCATTTTTCATCATCTCCATTCCCGCTGGTTTCTGAGCCTTGGTCAGATCGAGGGCCTGGAGATGACCGGCGGCGGCAGCAGCAGCGGTCACCTGGAAAACAACACAAAGAACTAAGATGGACATTCTATAGAGCCACGGACAATGATACACAGACTAGGAAAATCTTATTCTTATTAAAACTGTCCAAAAAGTAATCTATTAGAAATTGACTTACATGTATCAGTCAATTTGAAGACCGCCCTCAGAAATTGGGAGATTAGACAGAGTTCAGTGTGGTTCAGTAGATGAGACACAGGATCAAGGGGGCATACCCACAGAAGTTAACTTCCGTATTAAACAACATTACCGGGTAAACAAAGTTTATCCGCGCAGATGTGTTAATTTTGATGATTTCGATAGCGTGACGAAGCCGTTTTGTTGTGGAATGGACGGTAGCGCCGCGGGAGCTCCCTTCTGTCCACGTGCATTTTGAAATACAGCGGGATTATTTTTAGAATGGGAAAACCCTCGATCATCTGGAAAATTTGCCTGGTTGCAATCATGTTATGGCTCGTTGGACATTTTAACTCCCTCCCAAAACTACTTAAACTTCTGGTACATGTAGCTCGACTTGAAAGTGCCAGCCTGAAGAAGACCCTGGTTGGCGGGGGTAAAAAATTTGCAAAATTTCTGGAGGACGACTTTGGTTATTATATCATTTGGTTATTATATTATACCAAAACTACGGTACATCTGGAAAATTCCGAGAATTCCCACCAAGTGATCTGACTGCTTCTAAATCAGTCACACAGGGAATCCCCTTGGCATGCGCTGTTTTAACAACAAAATTCATACATTATCTTTTTCGGATGAAGCCAGGAAACGAACTTGACCAGTCTTTTGCATTTTTCTACAAACCCTGCAAGTTTTGTGGCGATACATGGCTTAATTCTTGAGTTATTCCCCTGAAACCACCAGATTGGATGGAGAGAGATCCAGAGAATTCCATTTTAAAACACAGGAAGACCGCCACATTACAGACAAATGCCGAATTCATATTCCTGTGCACATCCAGGTTTCTAGCACAACCAGCCTCATCTTCAAAAGTTCTCCAACTCTGTTGAAGTCAATATCATGACGCAAATACGTGCCGTGCGACAACGCCATGACGTCAAATCAAGTGCACATCAGTGTTCCAAAAAGAGGCTTGTTTTGCTAGAAAAGCCGAATATGTGCAGATCGAGTCCAAATTCTTCAATTTGGGATTTAGTGTTGAGATCCAATTATAACATAGTAAATTCAAGCCCTCACATTTCAGACTCAAACGATGACTGGAGAAAATGCAAAAAATTGTTTAAAAAGTTGATGCCAACCCTACAATACTTTCACTAAGTTTATAAATAACTAAGGTGTTTGCTGGACTGGACACAATTTCAAAACGTTTGGGGAACTCATTGTAAACTGCAGAAAGAAATGCCGTTGGGAAACGGGCATTTAGTGTTGATGGGTCATGTTAACTCAAATTGTTAACTGAAAGGGCCATATGCACCAAACGAATATTATCTTGAACTCAGGTTGAACCACAACTTTTCCATTGTCACATCACGCCCTGGCAAACCTGAACAACTGAAAAGCTGTGGCTCCACCTGAGTTCAAGATAATCTTTGTTGGTGCATATGGCACTTAGACTTGACGGGACAGGTGCTAACTGTGAGAGTTAACAGGTTCTGTTAAATCAGATTGTTAACAGGTTGACAGGTTGTGTTGGAGTCAGATTGTTAACTGTGAGATTTGACAGGCTGTGTTAGGCCTAAGTCAAATTTGCTAACCTTTTAGGCCCGTATGCACCAACGTGGATAAACCTTAGATTAGGCTTAAACTAGGTTTAAGTATGGTTTAAAAACTTAATCCGCCTGCACCAACAAGGATTAACTTTTATCCGGTGTTTAAACCACAGATTATTCTAAACCAGCCAAGGGGTAGGTTTAAACTTGGATTACGACATTTGTGAAGAAGTGACTGAAGTGACAAGATGGACTGGATCAACGCTTTGACAATTTTCAACGGCCAGAACGGCTGATTTGAGATAGAAGCAATCCGTGTGTTCACAGGGTGTGACCTAATCCATTGGTAATAGCCATTTGTGTTATGAAATTGGTTCAACCATGGATGAACCATGGACAACTTAATCTGCGGTTTAACTAGGTTGGTGCAGGATCAAGTTCGGATGATTTAATCCACGCTTAATCCATGATTAGTAAGTCTAGGTTTAAGCCAAATTTTAAACCACTTTGGTGCATACGGGCCTTAAAGTTTACAGGTTGTGTTAAATCAAATTTTTGACGTGTTGTGTTAAGTCAAATTGTTAACTAAGGGCTGTTATGCACCAAACGAAGATCATCTTGAACTCAGGTTTAACCACAACTTTTCCATTGTTCAGGTTTGCCAGGGCATGATCTGACAATGGAAAAGTTGTGGCTCAACCTGAGTTTAAGATAATCTTCGCTTGGTGCATACGGCCCTGAGAGTTGACAGGTTGTGTTAAGTCAAATTGTTAACATTTGACAGGTTGTGTTAGCTAAGTTTTTGTACCTTATTCTTGACTGCACTTGATGGCCGTGATGTAGGGCTAGTCATGTTTGAAGGTGGCATCTTAAAAATATAGAACCACGACTCATAAACAGAGAATTTTACTTCTTATACATTCTACATGGGATTCAAGATTCGTTATCATCTAGATACAAGCCCATTCATTCTTGTCGCCAAAAATCCCAACTGGCAAACAAACAACAGAATTGCAAATCTCAACAGAATTTTAAACAATCTTTAGGCGTTTATAGATATCCAACATAGAGCACAAAAGATCCTTTCTGGGATCTCTAATACAGGGTGGGCCAGAGAAAGTGTCCCTCGAACAATAGCATTTCTATTGTTTCCCTATTGTTCGAGGGACACTTTCTCTGGCCCACCCTGTAGAAAGTGCCCAAGGAAGACCCCGTTTGGGGTCGAAAATATGCGAAATTCAGAGACGACTTTACTTTTACTATTATTTAGGCTTTTATAGAAGTAGGCCTATGCAACTGTATCATTGTTTGCCCTGACAACCAAGAAATTTGTGTATCCAAATGGTAAAACTTGTGAAACTCTTGAAAAAGACAAATAGGGAAGTCTTGTAGCCAATGGTGACAAAAATGTCGGCATTGCAAACCCAGATATTTGAAGCGTGAAGTGTAAAATTCTAAAATAGAAAGTGAAGACGACTTACCTGACTTTGATAATGCATTGCTGCCTGCATATAATGAAGATAAGGCTGTGGGACAACCAACACGGTACTATTCGGAGGTTGAAACATTCCCTGGTTGAACAACCCGTTGAAGTTTGGCGGGTATTGCGGCATCCCCGGCGACGCTGGGTAACCACTGATCGGACTCATCATACCGGATTTGATCTGCGGTGACGACGGTTGTGACGAGGGATCCTTGGGAGAGATGCTCGGCGTCTTGCGCGGCGTCGCCGACTTGTCAGGGAATGACTCAGGTAAAGTCTCCGTCTTGACAACGTGTGCCTCACTCATGGTCGTCTTTATACGTCGTCGCGTTAGCGTTCACACTTGAATGGCGCTACGACACTTTGATGGGAGGTACCACAAAGACACGACGCAGTCGTCTGTACGAGTAACCATGGCAACACACGATGACCCCATGTAACAGTGATCTTGTTATGTCAATGCTCGTTTCTGAAAAAGCAACACATAATCACATTAAGTTAGATAAAGATGTAAGTGATTAAAACCAGAATACCAATGTTTTCCACCCGTCCGCATAAATGACGCAACCGGCAAACTTTTTCGAAAAATGCCTCAATCAATATTTGGACAAGTTTCGAGTTGGCTCTCACTCAATATTGACGTTTGAACATCAAGGTAAGAAGTGTCATCGGATCGTCGTGAGCCCATTAGTAAAGTAGCACCGTTTTTCCGACCGCGTTTGATCCTAGCTTAATCTCCTGTTTCTGCCATGACAGGACGAGCCGAGCGTGAAAATCTCGCTGCTGAACTGCGCACGCACCGCGGTGAAAAAGTTTAATACGTTCACCAAATATCCACGATTCGCCTTAATCTAATTAAGTGCGTATATCGAAAACTAACTGGACACACAAAGAAAAGAGATTAGCCGCTGATATTACCGGGATGGAAACTTTCCTACGCCGGGACACGCCGGTCAAAAATACGAACGCGACGCGATCTTTGCGATTTCAAAAGAGCTTGTCCATTTTTCCAGAAGATCTAAAGAGACTGATCAGCTTGTTGAGTCAATAAGTAATAACACAAAGAACTCATATCATTAGCAAATTTAGCATTTTTT
>NMRB01003423.1:0-10446 GCA_002633025.1 Notospermus geniculatus | reverse complement strand
CAGTTTGGAGATGTCCTTGGATAAACTCCGTACAACAGGCCTCATGATTACTGTTAAACTGACTACATTGTATTATGCGTTATTAAATTTCCAGCACAATCGCGCACCATTGAGTGTTGACGCTCTTCAGTCAGCATTGATTCAGGAGGTACCAACGACAACAAAAGACGCGTTCACGCTCCAGGGCAGACGGCAACCAAATGCACAAGCAGAACAATACCTGTAATGATTGGTCGACAAATCTGTGAACTATACGCGTTAATTATTGAAATATACGACTAAGTACGTTGTCGTGGTAACGGAGAAACTAGTGGTTCACGGTTGAGCAGAATTTTTCAAGGGGTGTGTTATTGCATGATCGAATTTACCATAACCAGTTCTGGTTGACTTCTGGGTAGAGTTTAGAATAAACTGCACATTGTTCGTGTTTGCCCGCACGGAAATTAGAGCAAATGTCGTGGAAACTTGCACCCCGTACCCATGAAATAACACTTAGAGATATGTCAGTATCATGTAACCAATCCTGTGGAATGTTCGTAATTTACGGTTCAGAAGGCAGGGTGTTTGCCAAAGTGTTGTACAGTTTCTTACAAGGAAAGAAAGACAATTTTGCCGACACAATCAGGTCTAGTTCAACCTGCTACATCTTAGCGACACAATATGTGACATAATTCATGCTTCATAGGCCTCCTCCGAGTTGCAGGGCAATGCAGAAGAACTTTCCATTATGATTATTACAAGTCTGTGAACCCAGAACTTCAGAGGTGACATGCGCCGATGTTAGCACTACGCCACTCTGACAGCCCGCAAAAACTTCTGTGGCCTTGTTACTTGGTTGCTACAGCTGTGTACATTAGCCGGTACAAAATGGGCACTTTAGTATGTAACTAAAGCCTAGCGTACATCGGCCTTGCAACTGGAAGCAACTGAACGCAACAGCCGCTATCGATGTACGCATTCCGCACACATCGGTTACGACAGGTCATTGCGGCAACAAGTGACACAATCCAGTCTTCAATCTGCTATGAGCGTGCTCACCAGACAGGCAATGGTACTGAATGCTACACGGAAACTGTCGATGTCTTCCGATCCGACCACTCGGGAGTCATGTGGTAAACATTCACGTGACCAGGTGTGCTCCACAAATGAAGAAATTCATTGCCAGCGCACGTACATTGGAAGCGACTGAAGACGACTAGAAGCAACCGTTGGCAACGAGTAGAACATGAGCAATTGGCTGGAACTAGTGGCAACAGTCGGTGCCACTGCGTGTATACATGGGCCTGTTTGAGCATCTGATCAGTTGCTGCTGGTTCCAGGTAGTCATATCACACCATTGCTGGAAACGCCATTACCGGTAGTTGCTTCCAGTCGCAAGGCCGATGTACGCTTAAGGCCTAAGCCTAGCAAGGTTTTATGAATATGGGCCTAGACTGGGGTAATGATGTGAAGTGCTTGTGACGAATGCTGCAGTAAAAAGTCACGATTTAAAAGCGTTGCATTATCATTATTGTCATTACAATGATGGTAAGTGGTCTCCTCACTATTATCAGGCACCAGTCATCAACACAACTTTGGTGCATGTATTTCATCAGAGAAGTTTTCATCAGGGAAGAACCTCATCAGAAAACCTCAAAGATTCCCCAAATAGTTGAATCTCCCACCATATCAACTCTCGCACGGAGATCCAAGGAAAAGACCGGCGTAAATATCTGACGAACTTTCACCCCAACAGCTTGAGGTGGCATCACAAAGCACGAAAAGAGAAGATAAAGACGTTTGTGGTAAAATCTGTGTCGTATCAAGAATACTACAGAACCGTGTACATTTAGTGCACAACTCTGTACACCACTCGTTGCAAACTGACCTGAAACCAACTGCAAAATCTGGGAGTTCCAAACTTTACAGTGATCACTCGTAAAAAACGTACGGTCGCTTCAAACACTGGAATCATCAAAGAGTGACACAAGACGCGCCGCTGTTCAAACTTTGAAGTGTCGCGATGCGTTGACGGTTAATTTCCTAGGTTCTTAAGACTTCTGTTGCACGGGTATTCACAGTGTCTGAAGTCCCGACAAAAATGGCGGATAAAATGCCACCATGCGCTGAACTGGAAACGAAATTTCCACGCTCAGGTAGTCAAAGATTCGCATGAGTTCCTCAAAGTGAATCTGCTCCTTGGACCCGGCAAGGTGCGACCACGATATGGCGGAGTTCACACTCGGCTGAACGGAGCAATTACGGCAACTCTTGATTGGATAAGATCGTAAAGCATGGCTGATAAAAAATACAGCAGATTGTTTAACATGATATCCTGTCATCATTGGTGATGCAGTATTGGTGATTTCTTCACCAAAAAGTCCTTGGGGCGACCTCGAAATGGGGGATCGGGCCAACCTGAAACCAGGAGGTGCTACTCCATCTGAACTTCCATAATGCCCCAATCACACTGAGCTATGTAGTCCTCAGTACGTTCTTGAAAATTTTGCTGAACGGGCTCAAACTGTCTGCGAATGGAGTGGATGTAGTGGCAACTTTTTACAGTCTCTTTATGAACTTCATGGACGGGAAGGGTGCTCCAGAATATCGAGGCATTACTTGGCCAAGGGTTACACGTTCTAGCCCGTTTTACAACTTTTTTAGGACGGGGCAGGACGTTTGACTTTTGCGTTGTCATATCCGGGAAACTAGGGACAAACGGACTGAAAACGGACCATCCGTGCGCCAATGAATTAAGAGTTTAAGAGTTTTCTCTTGCGGCAGTTGTTTGTATCATTGGTCTTGGCAGAAGTTGTTTGGGGACCAACTTGAGTGAACTTTTCATCGAGTCAGCCATCAGGGGTGGAGCCACGATTTCGGAAAAGAGGGGGCGCACTGTGCTAGAAACATTGAAATCTGTGGTGAATTTCAATGATTGCTCCAAATTTCAGAATTTCACGGTCAATTTTACAGATTTGTTGGCCGAAAGGGGAGGGGCGTGCGCCGGTTGCCCGCCTTGGATCTGCGCCTGGCCATCTATGAGAAAACATGGAGCAGCCGAGGTGGCAAACGGAAGTTTTATGGTATGTTTCACTTTAAGAGAGTTGACGTTATCTCATGTGACGACATCCTGGAGTTTAGTTCACCAATTAAGAAATTACAAACTTAAGAAACCAAGAACAATTTCGACATCGTTAGTCACAGTTCCGTCTATCAAAGGATTCAATTTCTTGAACTCAGTTAATTTACAAGGATGATCGTTTTTCTCTTCAAAGTCATATGTAGAATTTGTTTGAACGAGAAAAAAATCAAGTTCCACCTCATGCATGATTCTGACATCTCAACATATAGATCACACAAAAAATTATTTAGCATAAATGTAAATTAAGACTTCACAAAGACAATAGTAGCAACATCTTCCGTTCGGAGATCACAGAGAGAATATTTTGAAGACTTCAAACTTTATCAATTTGACTACAAACATGACGAATGCGCCAAAATTGATCCACGATCTTTCATGTCTTCATATGGTTTTGACATTTGCACCTGGTTTTAAGCGTTCTCAAAGGGAAAGCATGGCAACCGGCACAGATTTCCTTTTCCTTTTCCTTAGCAATCCATGTTAATTCATTCGAAACAGGTGCCAAACGCAAACTGCAGCACCATTCAAATCCAGGGCACCAATCACAAACTGCAGCACCATTCTAATCCAGGGCACCAATCACAAACTGCAGCACCATTCAAATCCAGGGCATCAATCATGAACTGCAGCAATTTGCAGCACCATTTGTAGCCATGGATCAATGGAAACTGCAGCACCATTTTAGCCAAGGATCAATGGAAACTACAGCACCATTTGCAGCCATGGATCAATGGAAACTTACAGCACCATTTTAGCCAAGGATCAATGGAAACTACAGCACCGTTTGTAACCACGGATCAATGGAAACTGCAGCACCGTTTGTAGCCATGGATCAATGGAAACTGCAGCACCATTTGTAGCCATGGATCAATGGAAACTGCAGCACCATTTGTAACCATGGCACCATGAGTCATGGTGCCGGATGTCAATCTACACCAGATTTCCTTATCAAAGAATCCAGAAACAGCACAGAATGACCAAAATATCTTGTCAAATCATTGCCGACAAAGAAAACCAATATGACATGATCAAACAATGCCACAACAATCGACAAACAGAAAATCAACATGACCAAACAAAACCTACCATTGTGCATTACACAGCTCTGAAATTCATCAACACGCAACGATAAATTTTCCCGGAAGTGTCACTAAAACGTGAAGTAGACGAGCTAACAATGCTCGTACCACTAGACGATCTTGCCGCAAACTAATTATGTCTCGAATAACTCTCTCGTTGCAAATCATGCGAGTGTATCGCGACAAGTCGAGCAGAACGGTGAGAAATTTGCTGCGGCAGTTGTAGGGGTGCATCGGCCAGATGATGAACCATCGGGTAGAATCAATCTTTATTTCTTTGTCAACATCGGTCAAGGTGGCGGAGTAAAACATTAGTGCCTATCACCTCTGAGGTTCCAGGTTTGACTCCACGCCGAACCCCGTCATTTTCATGCAGGCAAATGCTCTGACATCAGAGCAGGGTTCCGCCAGAAAATTTTTTAGGGTACTATTTTTTTGCAAAATCAGTAAAAAATCCATGAAATTAAAGAAAATGGCCCTTTTTTGTTCCTTTGAGGGTACTACCTTAGTACCTTCAGAACTTCTGGCGGGACACTGCACAGGTTTTCTCCGGTCAATCTGTTGCGAAATTTTCAAGATAATTCTTTCAGAATAAAGCCGCCCATACACGTTCAATATTATTGCACAATATGAGGACCAAAATGGGCGATATTATTGCCAATCTTTCTTCCACCCATCATGCCAGAAGCACATACCCCTATTTTGTGCCCCATATTGTGCAATAATATTGATCGTGTATGGCCGGCTTAAGAGCACATTTCAATTTTAAAATTTATGAACCAGGCCCACAAAATTGGTCCCTTTTTGCTCGTTCAGGGATATGATTGCCTCTCTGTACAACCCTCTCCCCCACCGTGCGTACCGCAATATGGTTATGACAAATATCAACTTTCTCAAATGAATATCATTGGAAATCTGCATGAATGAATCAGAATAAAGCATGACTGAAATATTGATGAGCTGAGAGTAAATAACTTTGAAATCTGAGAAATATTGACAATAGGCCTATTGATGCTTGGCCTTGCTTGAAGCTGAGACAAAACTGGGTACAAAAGTGACACTTCTGCCATTATTTGTGACCCGGCACAACAAAATGAGTCGGAATGCGCACAGAAGACCCAACATATCCAAGGTGACACCAACGATTCGTTGATTTCAGGATTGCCTGCCCATTGTGAAATTTGACTTTGTCGATTTCTGTAATTGTCTGGTGCCATCTTCGGTCTTCTTCTGTGCGACTTCCGACTCATTTTGTTGTGCCGGGTCACACTTAACCCACCTGAGTTGTATCACAATAATTCCTTAGTCGAGATATTTATCCACGTGAAATAAGAAGAAATATGCCAAAGTATCCATATAAATCAGAGAACCGTCACTCGTCAATCACACCCATGCACCGAACCGGCCTCGCTGACCCCGTCACAACTTCTGCCCAGCCACGGACCAACCATCGAACAAAACAAGCAAGCAGCTCATGCGCGTTATGCTACGCACAGCTGCCCCGTCGATCCAGCACGGACTCGACATTCTTACTTTTCAATGGACCATAAACACAAGGAAGACAGCTGTTAGGCCGATATTTGCATCCCAATACACACACCCAGTATTCAAATATTTTTTAACATCTGCGACCGTCCACGTATTCTTCACGGTAAAATCTATACAATGTTTGGGTGTCGCTGCCAACTCAACTGCTTCACTGATATTTTTTCCCGAACGCACGATAGGGATCATCATGATATTATTGTTCTTGATAACAATTACATTGAATTGCCTTCAATTGTTGGAATAGGTGCATTTGTTCAACAATTAAATCAGTGTAAAACGTCATGTTAGGATGACATTAGCAAGGTTTTGCAAACCTTATGAAACACGAAGTACAAAATACGACATTCAACTTCATTTCTCGGAGCTAATATATTTCTGGAGATGGTTGGTACCACAAATGTCCCTGCTGCCAGTGCGTCTTTTAGCATATCATGTAAGACCGAGAAAGTGATGGTGCATCTTGAATTTTTAAAGGGGCTGTTCATTTCCGTCAATTGAGGAATCTGAGTTGTGATCCTTGAGAAAATGGAGAAAGCTACGAAGCTGCAAATTGCAGGGATTATTCTGAACAGTACAGCAAATAATCCCTGCAATTTGCAAGTGCATAGCTTTTTCCGTTTTCCCAAGGATCACAAATCAGATTTTTCAAGTGACGAAAACGAACAGCCCCTTTTAATATATACCGTAACTCCATCAGTCTTATGCTAAAAGACGCTCTTGCAGCAGGTGATATTTTTATGGTACCAACCATCTCCTGAAATACAGTAGATCATGGAAATGAAGTCCAATTTCGTATTTCATGTTTGGTCAGATTTGTGAAACCTCACTATTACGTACATGCAGGAAGTCTGAACATGTTACGGCTCCAGCGGAACTTTGTTATGGGGACATCTCTGACCAAAAGACATCATGATTCTGACCTTATTATGTAGCCGACCAATAAAATTTCCCACATTCTGGACTGGATTCAGCAGCAGCTCAATTAGGAGTCATTTCACCAAAACAGGTCAGTCGGCAGAGCTGTCGTTCCATATCATTATTAACATAAATTAGCAGCCACTTATGTGGCACCACCCACGTGACTTGACGAGGGGCCGTCTCACACGTCTCCGAAGTTCACTTCTACCATGTACCCTATCATACTTTTACCCACCCAAAGTGACTCCAATGAGGGGCCATCTCACAGGTCCCCAAAGTTCAGAATACTTTCTCCATTTACCTACCATGAGGGGCCGTCTCACAGGTCTCCAAAGTTCGGAATACTTTCTCCATGTACCCTATCATACTGCACCCACCCAGGCGACTCTGATGAGGGGCCATCTCACAGATCACCAAAGTTGCAAATACGTAAACCACTACCGTTTTAACACCAACCATATCACGCTGCACCCACATGATTCAACAGTACAGGGGGCCATCTCACAGGTTGCCAAAGTACAAAATACCACTTATACATCTTTGTCAAGGAGGGGATGTCTCACAGATGTATCCCCCATTTTGCCTACAAAAATTCCCCATTTTGCCTATACTCCCATTTCACCTACCCTCATTTCGCCTACTTACCCGTTTCGCCTATTCCCAGTTCGTCTCAAAGTCTCATTGGTCAGAAATACTCATGCTAACTTGTAATTTGTAACATCCATTCCTTATTCATTTTCTGTCAGATCAACAGAGGGCGCTCCAGGCAGACGACACAGATAAACGTTTGAGCCCACCCCTTGATAAATATGTGGGACATATCGCTGGATTCTAGTTCACTGGATGCATACAATGGCCATAAATATCTCAAGTCATGTGAAACATTGGACTGACACAGGTCACTGGTTACAAACAATTTTAAATGAATTACGCCCGACCTTTGGAAGGTCACAAGATATCAATGGAGTCTTAATTAGAATTCGAGATATCTGTGAATTATCTGAGAATTAGTGCAGAAATGATCGAGAAAAAATAACCATTGTTATCTGAGTTTTGGAGTTTGATGTTGATGTCTGCGAACCCAAGAGTTGTGTTACACTTCCCAAAACAAAACCGATAAATTTAGGGTTGGTAGGAGCTTTTCCACTTGTTTTGATCAGCCACATTTCACAGAGGGGTTTTCACTGGAAAATCCTGATTTTCCGAGGAAAATCCGAGGAGCCACTAATCGTGATAGCCTAGTGGTTATCACGTCCGCTTAGCAAGCGGCAGGTCCCGGGTTCGAATCAAGCCCGGGATTTCATTCTCGGCTCTTCAGTCCGTTGCATGGGACAATAAGCCATGGTGCCTTGTACCTTGTGTCTTTGCAAGGGCAAGTCAAAGACCCCATCCAAGTGAGGAACATGAGTAGCTTGTGATGGCCTCCTCCGTACTTACCAGGGCCAATAATGCAATAGCGTCGGCCCTGACGGAAAAATTAAATACAAATACTGGAAAATCCAGTTTCCTCCTACAATGTATCAGTGCAAGTCGGCCAAAATTGCCGACAAGTCTCTGATTGGTGTATCTGGACTCTTGATCATTGCGTCAAATCATGAGTTGGAACGTTCCACACCGATCAAAACGACATCATAGATGATTTTTTAGAGACGGAAAAAGAGTTAATATCCATCCCTTTTAATAAAACCCCTGTTCGACTTTGTGTGGTAATATAAATATCCACCAAAGGCAGCTCAAAGTGACACAGTAGAAACTTGGCCAAGTCTTCAAAGGGTTCATTTCAAAACTCGCTGAGGCGTGACGGTACCAACTGAACCATCCACAGTACTTCACTTTCAAAACCACTCTGGCGTAGAACAAGATAGAAGTCAGCCTCTCGTACCGCACGCAGCGGTTACAGTACACGCTCCGCTAAACCACGATAACGCAAAGTGAGGCATAATGGAATCAGTGATTATGGTGCGTCCGCCATCAGACCGTGGTAACCAGCTAGTGCCGCGCCAGTGAACACTAACAATTGTCGGTTTAGATCATTGGAACGCGACTGATGAGGGGCTGCGGTGAGGTATTCATCACCGACGTGCAGGGAACCCTGCCGTCGACACGTGACTAGAATACTCCGTAGATACTTGTACGGTGCTGATCCGTACGTCACATGCCACTGAATCTGACCCCGATAGTGCATCATGGGTTTAATCATGTGACGGCATGAAATGTTTGCAACTGGACGAACATTGATCAAAGGTTAGTGATAAAACCTGGATGAAACGAAACGAAACGAAATCATCGAAATGGGACTTGCAAGGCCTAATTAAGTGACATTATGTTGCAGGTGTATGCTTCCGCCTTGAGATTGACGTTTTTATCGACACACTGGTACCACACAAAATCAAATTGAATTATTATTTTAAAATCAATATTACATGTACAAGAAGACAAAAATAGTGCCAATGGCACTGTGCCCGCTTGGCTTGAAGCAGTTTGGCCCCCAAGAGACAAAGTCAAGAATCAGATTTTGCCGAAAATTCATCTGAGTTGTTACAGCCTAGAGGTACATGTAGATACGTGCAATGTTTCAAAGCNAAGATTCGTCAAAAAATAAAGGCGCTAGAGCGCTAACGAGCCAAAAGTTTACGGACGTACCGCCGTACCAACGTACGGACCGCCGTACGGACTGACGCACGACAGACCACCACTCAACGACCCCAACCACAGCATAAGCCCTGCTGGGCCTTGCGGCCAAGCGGGCTAATAAAACGAAAAGAAAATAAACTGATGCAAATCATGCCCATTTTGATGATTTCATTTCGTTTCGTTTCGGGTTTTATCATTAACCCGGCATGAAATGTTTGCAAATGGACGAACATTGATCAAATCATACGGACAGAAAATTGAAATTGAGGATCTCATGATAGAAACAGATTAAGATGGTTGGGGTTGTTCAAGCGTGAAGGTGCTTTTCTTTGATAGGTCCAAAGGGCGGCCATCTTTGACTCAGCCGTGACCATCAAGCACCATCTCGCTCACTGAGTGTTCAGGATTTGTGGCAGTAGACCATCAGGACCAGTCGCTGCAGGACTCGGTGTTCTACTAGCCAGAAATCTTTCCTAACAGGGCCGGGCGGGATGACTGCATTTTCCTATGATTTTAAGGCCCTGGATTTTCAAACAGGGTGGGAGTGAAATTCAAACAGGGTGGTGTAATAGAAAATGCATTGCAAGTTGCATCTTTAAACAGGGCGGTAAAAATTTTAACAGGGTGGTAAAATGACCCCTGAATTTTGAACAGGGTGGTACCGCCCCGTTTAAAAGGCCTGGCGAGAACACGGAGGACATGAAGACTCTGTCAGGGCCGCAAAAGTGAAACACCTGTGTGCATGGCAAGTGAAAAGAGTCTCAAGGACTGTCTCTCGCCCATACCCTACCTGGGTTACATGACCTGGGCGGTATGGGACCTTGGGTACACAAAAGCACGCCCAAGGAACCCCAGAGATGAAACTGGCATGAAAGTTGTTTGGGTTCTACTAAGGAGAGATGAGGGTAGAAGTAATGTAGCAAAACAGCCTCCCCCCCGGGGGTCATATGGGGTTAAGTTCGCACAGGCCTTCACTCAAACAAAATTCCTGCAAATATAGCTTTCAACTTTGCATCTGGCAAAGAATTGAATGCAACCATGAAGGGAAGATGTCAAATTTGCTGAACTGTAAACAAGGAATTGCTACCGAACAAGAGGAATGCAGACACGGAGCCATGTTTAACTTTTCTCATTCAAAAATCTCAC
>NMRB01003422.1:41526-63719 GCA_002633025.1 Notospermus geniculatus | reverse complement strand
CGATCAAAATGACTGCACTTAATAAACTAATGAACTGGTTCGAACCGGAAAGTTGGATAATGTTACACGAGATGATCTTACACTCAGGATTCTAGGAAATATGCGACTGAAGATTACAAAAAAATCAATTTCTATCAATTTCTATCTCTCCCATTGCGCACTTGGGAGAAATTATACACGGCATCACATTTCTACAAGATTTACAATTACAACCTTTCGACACGACTGCCTCACAATGCAACTGGCTGGGTTGCACCAAATGACACTAACGACGCCAACAGGGGTCTCCCCCCGATTAGGTAACGGCTGCGTGAGTTCACGAGATCACTGATCTTTACATATTACACAGTATACATGTGGTAGACTCTATAGTGCCAGCGTGAGTAATGCCCGTTGTACACGGTAGGACTTTTTTGTACTAAAAATTATAAATGAGGCTCATGAAGGGTGATTTCGGTCATAGGCTACTGATTGCCTTGCTGAAAGGCATTGTGAACACCCATTTAAGCCCCATTTATAATTTTTAGTACAAGAAAATCCTACCGTGTACAACGGGCATTAATGTTTGTTTCTTTGTTTGTTTGTTTCACAGGCAGGAGCGGTGGATCCATATCCTACTCCGCCACTTTGCCCTTCCTCTAGCCTCTTCCGGGCCCAGAGAAAGCAGGCCTCTGATCCCCCGGTTCGGGAGAGGGCACTATCTCCCCACCCTCCGGAAAAGATCATCCTTGGAGAAGGGAGGTGCTGGGCCCCGTAGTAGCCCCACCCACCCACCCCTACACCGCCGAACGGGCCCCACCTGCCCTAGCCTGCCCGACCTGCGGAGGTGAGTCTCCACCCCTGGGCCCCTCATTTAGTGTCTTCTGACTTAGGACGGACCACCTATTATTATCTTACGGGTCCCCCCTCCCAATCCCTTTTTTACACCCTGATCTGTGACACTCCCACTCGATCGCCCCTCTTCCACACAGCCTCGCCTCTGCCACTCTCTCCCTCCAATTTCTGCCAGCTCCCCTCCCCGCTCTCGCGGGGATTCCACCCTTTCCTCTCCACCAGTGTTGTCATCACCCACACCCCTCTCGGCACAGAACAGGTCCCCGACTTGCCCCATCTGTCTCACTCCACCTCCCCCCAGCCATTATGTCCCAGGACTTAAAACAGGCCACCTATTAGTGTTAAGGGTCCCCTAGCCCTGCTCCCCTATTGGTTGCGTGCACTCCCTATGCCCCCGCCAATCTTGCCAATTTCTTGCTACCACCCCTACAGTACGCGGCCGTCCGTCACGACTTCAGCCTTTTCTACTCCATCTGTCCTAGCCTCCCGTGAGTCAGAAGAAATAGCCCCTGGGTTGTCCACAGCCTCTCCTTGCTGTCGAGCCGCCCCCCACTCCCCCGTAGCTCCACCCCCTCCCTCCACCTCCCCTCCGTCTTTGTCCCCAAATACTCTGCTTTCCGCACCCTCTTGGTTCCAACTTGGCGAGAGTAAAGATGTAACTGTTTCGATAGTAACCATTTTCGCGACTGGAGGGACACAATACCAAAATATCTTCAGAAACAAGTTTGCATATTTCGCCTGGCAAAAAACTTGATCCAATGGAAGGACCAGACAAGGCTTGCAATAAAACGCGAGTAGAATGCTTAGGCAGAGAATCGTTTGCAGCAAAATGCATGTATTCGACCACTATGTTTGATTCATTGTAATATAACACATAAGATATGCCGTACTCATTACATAATAAATGGTATTTCCCAGACTTCCTTTGAAGGTCAATAGCATAAGAAGGAACGCGTCTTGTTCTTTTATATATGTAGAAGTGGAGATCTTTTGGGCCCAGCGAAATAACGGGTCTGAAAGTCGGAATGGTCATTGGCTGTATGGGGCGAAGCTGAACGTTGAAAATATTCGGCTTTAATTTGTACAACGATTGACCAATCAATTGTTCATGTTTCGTTCGTGTTCTTGAATATTGCAGGCTATGGTGTTGTAAAATAGCGTACCCACCACAAAACAGAACTTGTAAAAAAATAAATTCTCTTTTCGGTTCGCAGTTTTTACAGTTAAGCTGCCTTTTCAGTTCATCATACGGTAGCCTGATTTCTCTCTTTTGTTTACCATTTAAGTCAAAGATAAACGCTTTCAAATGGTAAGTCAATGTCGAAACTATTAGACCAGCCACACTACAAATACCAATAACGTCATCTTCATAGTCACTTGCTATGTATGCTAGGTTTGTCTTTCCATCACACAGGAAATTAAATTTATATTTTAGCCGGTAAACAAAATGCCTACATGTACTTCTTTTTATTTGGTAATACATGTAAACGAACACATTGTTTGTTGGAGTGAAGATGGCTCTCGTGTCTACTACAACGACAACAGCGGCTAATTTACTTTGAAAGTGTATTTCAGATTGCAGTGTCGGGTAATGTCCCTCAATTTCTATATAATCTTTGAATTTGTAGTAGTTTACCACCTGTGAGTGAAAGTGAGACTGGCACTGTTGATTCTATACTCGTCCCCAGTGTTTAGTTGGCCAAAGGTATAGACCCACGAAACACTGGCATGATTGGCGATAAAAACAGAATGTTTAATCAATAGACGGCGCTGTTTGACCAGGCATCCAATCACAAGTCATCATCACAGGTTTAACCGACGCCGCCGTAACACACTTTCTGATTGGCTACAATACGTGTACAAAATGTACACTGTATAGGCCCATTCATATTTTTCCGATTGGAAAGTCAACAAGATTAACGCCGTTTGCAAATTTGATCAATGTTATCACGCACCTGTTTAGTGTGCACTCACGTTTCGGACATTTTGAAGGTTATATAATCCAGTTGCTTCATTTTAGCTAGCCGAGAATTACAAGTCGCACGCAGATTACCAGCCATTGCCAGCAGGGATTCGCCGAATCGGACAGATAACGCCGTCTATTCGTCATATATTGAGGTTGTCATCGATTTGACCATGACAACTCAGCAAACGGAAAAAGATTATGCACTCTCAAAAAACCAAACTCAGTTTCCTCGGTGGTGTAACTAGAAAAAAGTTCGTCGGATTGTTTCTTTCCTCAACCAGAAACATAAAAAAAATGCTAAAGGTCTGTTTCTTTTTTCTTACTAAGAGACTGGTAGGTAATGAAAAATAGTGCCAATGGCACTGTGCCCGCTTGGCTTGAAGCATGGTGATGGCCAAGGGAGAAATAACGCTTTATGTTTTTTTGGTTTTGGCGCCCCTAGTGCTGGCAAAGTCAAGAATTAGATTTTACCGAAAATTCATCCCAGTTGTTACACTACAGTATTACGGTGGCTGATAAAGGCCATCATATTTTTATTTTTCCTAAGTCGGGCGCCCGACTTACATGTACGAAAGGCCATTATTTATTTATTTCATAACTCGGGGGCCCGACTTACGAAAAATAAAAATATGATGGCCTTTATCAGCCACCGTACAGTCTAGAGGTAGATATGTGCAAAGTTTCAAAGCGATAGGGGCAAACCATTAAAAAAAGAGCCGATTTCGTAATTTCAGGCGAACTTTGACCTCTGCGAACTTGAAAAGTAGGTCAAATTAAAAACTCGAGTGCTATATCGTATGTATCCTTTTAGATATACCCATGAAAAAATTTGACAAAAATCCATCTCTCGGTTAGGAAGAAATAGCACTTTCCATGATTTTGGTTTTGGCCCCCTGGTGGCTAAGTAAAGAATCAGATTTCACCGAAGTTTTGTCTGTAAGTTGCTATAACCTAGAGGTACATGTGTACAAAGTTTCAACACAACAGTTCAAGCCATTATCAAAATATAGCCCTTTGAAATTTTTCACAAAACGCCCCCTGGAGGCCAAAATAGGAATCCAACCGTGCTCAAAATCAAACTCGACCTAGATCTTAGGCCCATATATACACCCACCATTACCAAAGACCAAAAAGATTCGTCAAAAAATAAAGGCGCTACAGCGCTAACAAATCAAAAGTTTACGGACGTATTGACGCACGACAGACCACCACTCAATGACCCCAACCACAGCTTAAGCCCTGCTGGGCCTTGCGGCCAAGCGGGCTAAAAATGAACGAACCTATTTAAAAGTCACCCACGGAACCATTTGTCGTCCATTCTATCGATAGATACGTTGCCCTCATAATTTTATATATGACGTTCATAGACTGTCCTGTAAACAGTCCTGTTTGAATGTCCATGCAGATGCATCAACTTCATTCGTTTGTCAACATAAACGAAATCCTTCCAACCTATCTTAAATAGAAATCTCGGACGGTTCGCATGAATTTCCTTCGAATCGTTGCTAAGACATTGTTCAGTGACAACAGCAACTTCCAAATCGAGTAACACTAATTCGTTACTAATGATACGAATTTTGTTTAAATGCGTTAACTTCTCAAGGACACTTAAGGTGTAACCCCTAAAATCAAGTTTCCTAATATACCGATATAAACCAAGTGTTTCAGCGTTGATGTACCGTAAAAGTAATAGATCTCCTTTATCAGAAAATTGATGAATTCTTTTGTTAAAAGATATCTGAGTATCTCTCTTATGAGGAGTATACGAAAGAACCTCATTCGAAAATTTGAGCTCTAAATACAAAGTTTTATCGACGACATCAAATAGAATGTAACAAAACTTCCATGATCGTTTTTTCACACATTTCTTTATTTTGAAACATCGCCGACTGCATGAGGCATGCATCATCACCTGTTTGCACGAAAAATGCAGATTTTGAATCATATATTGTGTGGTGTTTGTAACGAATATTTTTGGAACAGTCATGAAGTTTTCAAGAATTATTTGCCTTTTATTTCTTCCCATATAATCCATAACATTGTATCTTCTGCTCAAAATATTTTTTCCCCCACACGAGTAGACAATTTTGTCACCATACTCCCCAACGATACTGGCGCATTTTATACTGAGCTTACTAGGTTCTGCTCGATTTGGTAAGAAAATGAATATGTTATACCTCCCAAAAAAGTGATCCCTAAGTGTTTCGAACAACAAAATCAAACAATTTAATTCTCGATGATACTCATAACGTAATCCTCCTTCAAAATGCTCATAAGTCGGGAAAAGAGACCCCAATAGATTACCGTGACTAAATTGATATCCTTTCTTTTGTAAAATCCGATCATTATGTTGTAGGCCATAAAATAAATGATTATAGACGATATTTCGGCAAATTTGCTATTATGCGACAGTTGAAGATAATATATCACGGGAATTTTCGCGGGCCACGAAATCATTGTTTATTACATTTTGTTGGTTCACGGTGTCCAGTCTTTCTTTGCCTTATGAGTAATTTGTTTATGGCATACCCACTAGAAATTCTTTTGATACCAAAAATACATGTATTCAATTTGGCGGGTTGACATGTCCCAAAGGTCCAAAATAACACAATGTATTGAATGTAAACAATGAAGTCGTGGTACATTATCTTAAAATGCAAGTGCGATATCTACTGTTTAACTCGTGTTTCTTCCATATCATTTTATTTCACAGCATGACTTTCTGTTTATGGACTTACATGTATAAGAGAAAAGAATTTTACAGCGGTTACAAGACGAGTACCTATTCCAACCAACCTGCACGCTGCAATCGGACGTGGCTTGGTTGGTAGGACCACTACATGTATATTGGCCGCCATTTTTGGAGAAATTCTGCCAGTGACGTCATTTGGGAGACTTTATCTAAATTACATGTATGTAAACTTATTCAATTCGTTCAATCCACGTGTTTTGTATGAACTGACCTACCTTTGACCCAGGAAATCCACCACGAAGGGGCCTATACTTACCACCCGCATCACCAGCGGCCAATCAGATGCACGAACGCGCTAGGTACGCCCGATGTGACAGGAATCAGCGTCCTTGGAACGCAAGTCCGCCAAACAATAGCCCGCTATTGTATATTCGAATGGTCATGGTCTCCATATTCTAATCCCTCGCTGAACATTAAAACCGAACTTTGATTCCAGGGGGACTTGATTCCTGTCACACCGGTCCTAACATATGGAAAATTCCGATATAAAATACATGTACGTAGTTAATGTACATGTAGGACCGGGTACCAGGCTAAGCGGTTACCTGCCTAGTCCAGAGCCGCCCCTGGTCAGACGCGCCGTTCTTTCCATCTGGATCGCATTTGAAATCTTGATTCGCTGCTCCGCAGTTACTATCAGGTTGTTCCTCATTATACAAATACATTGTGCAGTTAATGAGAATGCTACATAGCCTTGCACACTGAAGCAATGACTTCGTTTTCACCTCAATTAGGAACTTGCCGACAATGTTGGCGTTCATTACCAGTCTGAACAAGGCGTATGATAGGCCATTTACTGCCATTTTTCTTGGGCCGGGTTTATTTGGCACGCATACTTGCAATCTAATGCTGAAAATAGTCCTCGTTTGGCAAGCAATGCATATTAATAGGATACCGTCTGCTTGTCATGTGCTATGTACAGCACGATGGAAAAGCAACATGCTTTTAATTGTTTAGCAGTTTTTATTCATTCTTAAATGACAAACATCCTGAAAATAGTCCTTGTTAGACAATTTTACTAGGCTATGTGCCGTTTTTTCCTGAACCGTTCGGTAATTTTGTTCGGTGGATTTAGAGTATTTTCAGTAGGCAAAAAAAATATGAGACAGGAAAAAAACGATGAAAAATCGCCTGGGTTTAACAGGCAAACGCTCGCCGAGTGAGCTAGAGAGATAGCTGACAACTTTGAGGGTTTCTTTCGCCCATGATGACCGGTGGTCTATTGTTTACTTGCCATCAAAGACCAATTTGTGTATCCGGCAAGCATTTTGCTTGCCAAATAACCACTTCCTTTTTCTTATTAGTTTTGATCGCGAGTCAGTCATGATGATGAAACGACCTTCAGTTCACCAAGGCCATCGAGTCCCTGATAATAATGATGGCACTCCCTAGTTCCAGGCATTAAAACCTCCGAAACATGTATAAGAACCGGTTGATAAGAAGCCTACACTCATTTAACCTCGACTAAACATGTCCTTGCAGCCAGAGTAAGATTCTCCGAATTACTACAATGTTCTGAATCAAGTTCAGAAAGGGTGAGAATAAAATATAATTTCCCAAGTTTTCGACGTTACTCGACTGTCCTTCGTTCAACATCGAGTTCGACTTTAAAAAAACCATCTGTCCAACAATCTGTCCTTTCCACAAAGCTATAGGCCTCACATATGATGCTGTTCTGTATATAATGCTGCATTCCCAGGCAAACTTTCATTTCTTACTTTGTCTCCGCCAGTTAAAGACATGAGCGTTTACAAAGGAAAGTTTTAAATGTACACTAGATGGAATGTTCTGAAATAGACCCCAGTCTGTATCTTCAGTTAGAAACCCGAAATTTGTCTAGTAAATGTTGTTCCAAAGCACAAAATGTCAGTGACAATTGAGACCCGCTTCTGCAAATGCAGGCGCTTGTCGCAACCGAGGAAAGGGTAATGACCAAACAACACATGAAATGTCCGTCTCTCTGACCCGTATGCACCAAGTTTGATTAAAGCCGCACAATATAGACAGCATTCTCAACTTAGAGTTTGAAACTGTGCCAGATTTCAATCTCTAATGTCATACAAAAGCGGCCATATTGAAATAGAAGGATATGTGATGCGGCGCGCCGATTACGCAGACTGGCGGAGTGTTCTTCCGCTAGGAAATAGTTCGCTAAATATATTATTGAAATGACGAAAATCACACATTATATGATCATTTTGTGTACTTTAGTACTTAGTCATGTGAACAGTGTACTGATGCAATGCTGTCCATGCGTTTTACCTGAATTTCATCGGGTATTGATTTGAGGGCTTTCATTACAAAGGCGAGAGCTACTTTTTCACTTGCCCGGCATGACCACCAAAATGTTTCGAATCTGGGAATCCGTTATTGCAGTACTGTGGAACGAAACGGCTGGCTGCGCAAGACTACACGCAGCATTGGGGATTCCCCAAGGGGATTCCCCGAACCTCGATACAGGATAATGCTATAATGTGTGGTTATATGGTTCGCACGCCTGTAAACGAGGTTGCACTAAAATTCGGCCGAACTGGAAGTTTTAAAAATATTATCTCAGGAGTGCAAGCGCCCACTTAGGGCATTATAGCTACTCATCAAACAATATTGGACGATATTAACGATATGTAGGAGGAAACCGGAGACCCCGGAGGAAACCTACGATGTCGAGGAGAGATCGCCCTCTCTACCACATAAAGTCACTTGCACGACCGGAGATCGAATCCGCGACCTCAGTGGTGGCAGGCGCCGATGTTTCCATTGTGCCACCCCGACACCCCGAACTGGAAGTGATTTAGCTGTGCATACTGTGCGGCTTTAAATCGTGGAAAAAACCTGGATAGGTACACTAATCCAGGTTTAAGCCTCATTGTGGATGACCTACACTCGAGCTGCATTAAACATTTTAGTCGTAGATCAAGTCATCCAGGTTTACAATTAGCGGACAGCTATGATAACAGAGAGCTTCTTCAAGCGCCCGGTTAGGCCATACGACTACGTTTTTCTATTGTTTGGGTGCACTCACACAATAGATAAACGTCGTCGTAGAGCCTAATGCCTACATGTAGGTCACATACTTGTATCCACTCATCCGGGGCCCGTAACCCGGCGGGCTTCGCACGATTTTTTCTGCCAATTCTCGTGAAAAAAGTTTGACGGGCGCCTTGCGGTTCTCAGGGGTGCCGCAGGGCACCCGGCCGGGCGCCATGAGTACCACGGCCGGGCCCCAACCGGGCGCCTTGCGGCGCATCTGTTCATCGGACGGAGCCCGGAAGCTTACCACACGGCATCCGGCCGGCACCTTTACGGATTGTTGACGGGCGTCGTGCGATTACTCCACCAATTTTCACCTGGCACCGCCGGGAGCCGTATGTGACCACACACACCGTAGACATGAAAATCGTAATGGACCCGTACAGTCTCTAGTCTACACTTGCCCATTGGTCACGGCAACAAAACAACTGTTGGTTAATGCGGATTATTCGCGTCTGTCCAAAGTGAACCAAAAATAATAAAACAACCCGTTTAATTCGTTACAACAACTGGTAATTGCATTGCGGCGGCCGCTCCGGAAACTGTTCTGTGGAATCTTTGACTCGGCGCAAATAGTCTCGTTGTTTTAATACAGACACTTCTACATGTACATGTATGTAGCCATTTTTCTACCCATCCGCAGTTCAGCAAATACAAGAGTGACTGCTCTTCGCCTGTTATTGGTATTGGTATTGTGTGTGTTTTGGGGATTTTTCGTAACTCATTGTCATTCTTGTTTTCGTTCGAAATCAATTGTTTCCTCGATGAATTCTTTTTCAAATCAATACCGGACCGTTATTCGAAAGAATGCCTGATAACGATTCCCATAGTAGTAAAGTACGATTCACCCTAACTTCAAGTTGGGCAAAGTGCCAAGCTTGGAAATGTGCACAGGTCGGTGGTAAATAATCCATGTTGCAGTTGTTATAAAATATTGGGCAGGCACGGGTGTTAGAACCTAGTGCTTCGTGTACATGTCTTTCTCGTAAAGCGCGTGATGACCATATATGGCAAACGTTGTGGTCAGTTTGCGGTTTGCGGTCAAAAACCGGGAGCACTAAATTAGAAGTACACAAAAAAGTATTCTCCCCGCAGATTCAACCTTGTTTAGGTGAGAGGTAACGCTAATAAGTTATGTAATCATTTTTTATCCATGGAGAATAAACGGTGATTTTGACTTTAAACCCGTTTTCAATACAAATTCATTCCTCTTTTGGCATTGTTTGCCTTTTATAATTTGTGTGAATGGGAGGTACGTTTTTAATATTTATTTTGTAGGTCTACTCGAAACGGGAGACATTCGTTAGAAACAGCATTAGCTTAGTGAGAGATCCCTCTACAAAGTTATGTAATAATTTTTTAAGATAGTACTTTACAGCCAAAAACAATGGCATGAAACTTTGATGTGGGCGTACACATGGATTTACGGTCTATTTTAGTTCATGCTAAATAGGTATAAGAGGAAGGGCCTAGCGCCTTACTTCCAGTTGTTACCGCTTGGTGTCGGCAGCGCATGGGATCTCACAGCTCATTAAAATTGAGAATAATATCGTCTTCTAACACCCGTGCAGGGCAAACCTCGAAGCCCGGGAAGGGGATGACCATTCGTCATCGACAATTTGATAGTGAAAGGAACTGAAAATTGCCCGTTTCTGAATTCGGTTCTAGGAAAAATGGTACCCGGAAAATTGTACCAATTTTCTGGTACAAATTTTAAGGGTATCAATTTTCCTGTTCCCTGTGAATTCATATCCCTGGAAGATCGAATTCGCTACGGTGAAATATACGAACGATGCTCAAACGCTGTAGGTCAGTAATCCCGGGGCAAAAAAGGGCTGCCGTTGTCCTCGCGAGGTTGCCGACATCATCACCCCCGACGAACCGATATCAACATGGATAGATAGGCCTACATGTATGTATTGCGAGGCAAAGTCTAATTTTAGCGGCCCTCTAAATATCTGCTGGATGTTGTTGAAAGACGTAACACTTTTGATCAAAGAAAGTGTTTGATAAACACTATCCCACTAGTTACTGCCTATTCCTGTACATACATTATGTAACTTTCATTAAGCTTAATGAAGGAGTATGTAAAAAGTAAAAACTAAATTATTTGTGTGTTTTGAAAACCCTTCAGCCCATGAATAAAAAGTATTAGGGTCTACATCCTTATTGGAGTGGTCTCGAGAGACAGCCTCTTTAAGACGTCGCTTAAGCACATAAGTATTATCAAAAATAGATAAGCGAGCTTATCTATTTTTGTATTATGACATGATTATGATAAATAAAAATCAGCCCATCGGATCACTGAGCCTATACAGGTAATTTAATCAAGATCTCAAACGTCGGACGTCATAAATTGTTTTGGTCAACATCGGCAGTAAGGAACCTTCAACTACCGCCACTTGGAGGCGCTGTGAGCAGTTGTACGTCTTTTTTCGATGTCACGTACCTGTAATGCGTGGCCAATGCATTTGCCATTGGAAATGGTGAGATGCCCGTGCTCGTAGATTGGTCCCAGAGTTTCGTTGGAAGGAACCGTTCGCACACAACATACCCCTAGCCTAATGCTTCAAACCATATGATAATTTCAGGGTTTGGGGGTACTGAAAATATGAGGGGTAATTTCGCACGATATTTCAATGTGGCCACTCTGTATCGGCGTAGTAATACACTTAACCCACTGGAAGACAGGCATATGATACAGTCACTGTCAAACTTTCCCCAAAGTTGAAAAAAAATTGGAGAAATGGAGAAAACCGGGTTTTTAAAGATATACTTTACCATGTAACCCCGCGCTGACTGGTCAATTCCTGGCACGTGACCTTCCGTTCCTTCTGTACTGCGTCAAGGCATCCTCCAAGCAGGGTCGAACACGCTCCGGATTTCCCAAAACGCATGCGTGTGTTTCCCCAGAATCCTTCGCGTGTATCTTACCCTGCCAGAATTGGCCTCCATCTTGGTTTTTTCAGCCGATTTCTGTTGGCTAGGCCGCTACTTTGAACGTAAAAGTTTTACTCCCACAAAATACTTTATCTACCAAATATTGTTACTTTTCGTCCCTTTTTCGAACAGCGACTAAATGTGCAGTACATGTAGTTTAGTTATTTGTCGGTAACTATTTTTTCTACATGTATGTGCATGATCACGCTATGAATGTGTACTCAGGTTAGCAACCATCATGGCCGACGCCGCTTGATGAAATTTAAAAATACGACTTAAAGGAGCACGGTATTGCCACTTTTTCTCGACAGCCGGCGCCACCGCGCCACTCGCCAACCCGCGGGTCTAACTACGTGTCGGCGAATGACCCGATTTACTGCGTACATTTTGTAATGCATTTTTGTAGTTTGTCTTACTGCTGCTAGGTGGCTCCCTCTACGTCGGCAGTCAAATAACGCATTTGAGATCCAATACCGTGCTCCTTTAAAAACGCTTTCCCCATAGCCTGTGGGAAGGGATACCATCACATCATGATTCTTGTGTGATCAGAGATGATGAAATACAGTAAAATCACCTTTTATTGGTGGTGCTCAGAATTCCTGTAGGCCCTGGTTTTGAAGGTATTTGAGGGCCAGAATGGGGGGATTATGTGGTTAACTTTGATTAAATTGTGTGATCAGTGAAGCAGACACAAAATGGCTATGAGAGGTGTTGATTTCAAGATCGGCATTTTTATTTGGTGCTAATGTCTATAGTATTCTTGTTTGTCAAATGTGTGCACTGTGATCATGGTGATCACATTTCAGTACCAACCACACTCCACGAACTTTCTTCACAGTTCATGGTTCAGCAGTTCCAAAGAAGTACCTTTGCTGACCCACCCCCCTTCTGGCCCTCAAATACCTTCAGAACCAGGACCGACAGAAATTCTGAGCACCACCAATAAAAGGTGATTTTACTGTATATTCCCATTGGTTCGCTCGTTTAATTTAAAATTACAACCTGGCCCATATTCTGAAACAATTTCAGAAAGGACTTGCTCAAATTCACAGTGTCGCTGGCAACAGCCGCCATTTTGACCACAGCCAGGAAAGTAGGACGCTCGTCACATGATCAGTGGCCTAAGTACCCAAGATAACTGCGCTGGGCTGATGACGTCATCAACATGGAAGTGAGTTCAAGCAGGGACAAATCTATGATTGGCACTGCGTAATTATACCAGAAGAGAAAGGCATTACACAGCCATTTAAAGTTTGACATTGCACGAATTTCCTTTTGTAAAATGGAGATGACAGTCCGCTGAAGAACGTACATAATGAGGTACATTGAATCAGAGACGGCCATCCCCTTCATGAAAATACACGTGGAACTGTCCCGGAAGTGATAAAATCGAGAAGGATAAGATGTTGCCGACCACTCCTACAATAGCTATGAAGGGCTGAAGATAAGCCTCCAAACGGCTACTGATGTCGTATATTAGTATGACATCTGGGTGTATTAATGTTCCATTCGTTGCCATCGCCGTGGAATGTACACATGAACAGTCTCACGAATTCTAGATGGTGGTTGACAACGCAAGGAACTATCGTAATAAGGAGGTAAAGTACAACCCCGCTTAACAATGATTATGACAAGCCTGGTGGCGTCAAGGTTAAGGTACCGGTAGTGAAGTTAATGTAGAAAACATATGTCAATTGAGGAGCATTGGGGCATTTTAGAAATTCTAAAATTCCCAACCGGCGAGGCACTAAAGATACATGTAGTTCATTGATTTGCCACCAGAGAAGTATGGCACTACAAGCTGAATCAGGCGGCTCTATCCACCTGAAACCCCTACGCCTTACATAGGCTCGTCGCGCCTGTATGTTAATTCTGCCACTGGGTATATCGCGAATGCACAGGGCCATTAAACACAATTTTGATGTTAACTAACGGATCTTTTGGCACCAGAACAAATACGAAGCAACAAATGGTTATATACTTTCAACTTATTAAGGTTAATCACTAAAATTTCAGCTTTATCGAAGGTTATCCTATATTGGTTTCCAATCTTCAACCTCACAATAAAAGTTTCCTGCGTGAGAACGAAGCCCTGGTTATGCTAACGTGAATAACCGCGCGATCGAAGAGTGAATCTGGCAAAACATGAAAATAATATGGTCACTACATGTACGTGAACCAATAGACCATCATTTGAATCGGCCACGATGCATGAAACTACAATGTAAGTGAATTCAAACTGTCCACGGAAGACCGGATTCCGCCTGGTAAAATAGCATTACACGAACGATGCTTGAAGGGTCACCAGTCTCGGGACAACTCCGGGGGACAACCATTAGCCGTTGTGGTCCTCGTGAGGTTGCCAAGAGTGGTATGCCGGTAGATCAGTAACGAACACACACAGTACATGAATGACGTCTGGCGATCGGTAGATTGAAATGCGCGCCATTCCTTCGAGCTGCGCAGTTCAATTGACCGATAACTGGCGATCGGGCGAAAATTCCTGACTGATTAAACACAATTTTGATGTTAACTAACGGATCTTTTGGCACCAGAACAAATACGAAGCAACAAATGGATATATACTTTCAACTTATTAAGATTAATCACTAAAATTTCAGCTTTATCGAAGGTTATCCTATATTGGTTTCCAATCTTCAACCTCACAATAAAAGTTTCCTGCGTGAGAACGAAGCCCTGGTTATGCTAACGTGAATAACCGCACGATCGAAGAGTGAATCTGGCAAAACATGAAAATAATATGGTCACTACATGTACGTGAACCAATAGACCATCATTTGAATCGGCCACGATGCATGAAACTACAACGTAAGTGAATTCAAACTGTCCACGGAATACCGGATTCCGCCTGGTAAAATAGCATTACACGAACGATGCTTGAAGGGTCACCAGTCTCGGGACAACTCCGAGGGACAACCATTAGCCGTTGTGGTCCTCGTGAGGTTGCCAAGAGTGGTATGCCGGTAGATCAGTAACGAACACACACAGTACATGAATGACGGTGATTACCATTGCATTTGGAGATTTCGCCCTGGCAGTTAAACAGAACAGTGAACAAGTCATGATGTTGTCCTCAAATCCTTGGGCAAACCTTGAAGCCAGGAATGAATGATTATTCCTCATCGGCGACAGCTCGGCATTTCACGCTGCGTTCGGCTGTAAGCCATTTGTCATGTGCCATCACTTAATGGGTGCATCCGAAATCATAATGCGGACAAGTCTGTGGATGGGGTTAAAGATACATACGCCGGTATGGTGCGTAGCTGACAGAGATGCTGTTCGAACACGACAAAATGCAAGTGGCTTTACAATAATGTAACCATTTGGTAGATGAACGTAATGGAGCTTTTGTTCAACAAGCGACAAAATTTGATTCATATCCATTTCTCTCGTAGTATCATATTTAAACCTACATGTACCTCCCATTCACAAAAATTATAAAGGGCGAACAATGCCAAAAGAGGAATGAATTTCTATTGAAAACAGGTTAAAGTCAAAAATCACCGTNTCAGTCTTTTCTAGAGTTTCAGATTGTAAAGTTCCACTTGAAAAAGACCCCGGTTGGGGTCGAAAATTCGTGAATTCTGGAGATTGACTTCGTGTTTATTATCTTTTTGTGTGTCAATTTTGTGCTATTCTGTATCTTGAGTTTAAGAAACCATACGTTAACGCCAACGCTAACGATAATTACATCAAAATGACGTCACCCCAGAAGAAATACAACAGATTCATTCGATGTGACGTCAAAATGGTGTGATTAAAGTTAGCGTAATGCGGGTGATCCACCGACTTTACGACGAGTTTACGATCAGTTGGCGACTTGTTCACGACCGGTTTGCGACTAGTTGACGACGACAAATCGTGGCAGGTGGATCAGCATTCACGATTCGTTCACGACGGGTTTGCGACTCGTTCACGACTGAAATTTGTTGACGACTAGTTTGCGACGAGTTTACGACGAGATCAAACATGTTTGATTTGGTCGCAAACTAGTCGTCAACTCGTCGTAAAGTTTGCTCTGTAGCAGTACGTATTTTTTTCGGTGGATCAGCTTCAATGTCACGTCATTTCTTTACGATCAGTTTGCGACTAGTTGACGACGAGTTGACGACTTGTTCACGACTGCCGTCGTGAACAAGTCGCCAACTGATCGTAAACTCGTCGTCAAGTCAGTGGATCACCCGCATTAGCGTTAGTAGTAACGTACGGTTTCCTAAACTCACTAATATAACGAGGGACAGCACAGAAACTCATGGCCAGGACACAAACCTGTATGCATTTTACGGCCGTCATTATTTCCATTATAGAACTGGTTTATATTGGTTAAATATTTAGTGCTATTTAATTAGCTTCAGTAACGACCCGACCTGAAATTTCGCCAACGTCACGATGACGTCACGCGCACAAAATTTTGGCGGTTTTTTCGGTTGACGTCTGCATTGTTGAAAATCTACGTCATCAGCGACACAAATTCTTGCACGAGTTGAGAGAGGTAGGTCCACTCTTCTTTTTCTCAGTTTCTTATTGAAATCGGCTCATCATGCAGCTTCAGTGTAAATCTCTGTCAAATGTGTGCGTCATAAGTGTCATGTCGCTGAATTGCTGCCTTACGACGAATTTGAAAGAAAACGGCAGGCAATTTCAGTGCAACTGTCCTGCGTCCCACCTTCGTTGATTTACCTTGAACTGCGAGTGTACATATTGTGGTATCCAAAGTTGACATTGTTTCCATGAATTTAAGAAAACATCGAGTTTTTCCCATTTTTTTCTGGTTTACAATGAAAATGGTGAAATTACAGAACCCAGTTTGGCGGGTGTTTTGGTTGTGCGTCGCTTGAGTTTTGCCTTTTGGCAACGTTAGTCGCTTTGCGCCATGCACTCGTCCATGCCCTGCGAGTGGGCGTGCGAGTCGTACGCAACATTTTAAAGCTGATACGAGGAATCAATGTTAAATATTGGGTTCGAATCTGGTAGAAAGCAATGTCTTTTACCTTAGAAACTCGATTTCTATTTCTTTAAATATCACATCTTAGTAACTTTCCGTCACTCAATATGTCGTTCCTTTTTTCAGTTTGCAGCTGCCGTCAAATCGTCCTTGACTGATTATCGCCTAAGCCTAATTGTGTTTTCAATTAAACTACCTCAGAGTTTGATGGTGATAGCGGCAATAAACAAACAGTAAGTGTATTATTATGCATGTGTGCGTAAAGGCCCGTCCACACCGATATTTTGGAATGACACTGGACGACTCGTCAAACACGGCCATGTCGATTTAGAGGAATCAGAGGAATCGGAGGAATCAGATGAAAATACACACGATCACACGACTATCATGTACTAAATATATAAACACAACCACGTGGTCGTGTTAACATCATACAGCTTTAGTAAATCTTGCAATTTGGCCCCCTTTCTCCTAAAGTGCTGGCTTTTGGCCCTCAAGTCATTAGACTCTCTTATCACCAACCTCGATCATGATGAGTTTAATTTAACAACTCCATCGCCCTGGAAAGGTTGTGAATTAACTATTCTGATAATAATTTTATACTTTATCTTACGGTGATTTTCTGGATTTTCCCGCCCGATTCCTCTGATTCCTCCGATTCCTCTGATTCCTCTAAATCGACATGGCCGTCAAACACCATCAATCGTCCAACATCACGGATGCACAAAATGGACAAACAAAAACATGCAAAACATGAACAGTTAAAAATCGGATCTTGTGGTCGGGCCTCAATAAACGATCCATGGACTGTCATTAACGACAAGAGCTCACTGTGACCCAACACTCGCAGTATTTTTTCAAACATGATCCTAGGCTTGTATATTGACGCATGTCTTGTACTTAATGTATATTACCTTTTCCTCCTAGCCTCATCAACAGCGATCAACACTGTTTATAAAATCATCAGTGAGAGTCACTGCCTGATCAGTAGCAGTCATCTTCTTCAATTAGCAAAATCAATTTAACGTGAGTATATATATGAACAGCATATCCAAGACCTCGAAAATACGTCGGAACCTCCCTTTATCCTACACATATGTCCAATGCGAAGGCCGCTCGTGTTCGTCATGCGTTCGCACCCGCCTGCAGCATAAGCGCTTACCTCCTGAAGGGCGATTCACGGGTTTCGTTCGTAACTTAAAGGCCTGTTCCAGTTTCAAACAGTAAGGGCAGGGAAGGCTTTCAACATCAAAACTCAGCATAGCATTTCACAATAAATGTGGAATGGACTGAGCAATTACGTCCTTTAGGACAACTAAAAATGAAACAATGATTCCAGAAAAAAATGCTTCGCGCCGGAGGGCACAAACGCTACAAGGACTGGAGGCAAGAGGATATGATCGCGGCTCATACTGCGGTATGCCAGAAGAAGATGCGTGTGTCAGAGGCGTCTCGTTACTACAGTGTGCCAAGGAAGACTTTGGACGATAGGGTGCAGGGCAAAGTGGATTTAGAAGCAGCTACCGGGAGACCAACAAAGTTAACAGATGAAGAAGAGTGTTCACTGGTCAAATATATCGAATATATGGCTGCCAGGGCATATCCCCTAAGTGTGTATCAGATAAAATTGCTTGCATGCGCAATTGGTGAAAATCGAGAGAAGAATGTCTTTAGTGAAAATGGTCCCAGCAATTTATGGTGGTCAGGCTTTAAGGCACGTCATCCTGGGCTCAAAATGAGACGTGCAGATAATTTGGATCGTGGCAGAGCGCTTAATACGGCCGAGGATGTCATTTCAGATTTCTTCGAATTGTTATTCGAAACATGTGTTGCACATGACATCCTAGATAAACCTGATCGTATTTTCAATTGCGATGAAAGTGCTGTTTTCCTGAATAAGCACTGCAACAAGATAGTCATACCTGTTAGACAAACCCGCAGTTTTCGCCGAGCCTATGGGACCACAGAACACATCTGTGCATTGCTGCGGTTCTGCAGATGGGTCAGCCCTCCCTCCAATGTTCATATTCCAAGGCTCATTTCCAAGTGGGAATAGCGAACCGCCCGAGTGACGTCGGACGTGTCAATTTCGTTGTGTTTGTCCGACCCTGCTTTTGTCCTGTCTCACCATCGACAATGTGGTCACTCAGTAAAGTCTACTTGTTATCTAATATTTGTCCGACCTTTACTGGTAAAAATAGAAACCGGGCGGTGTGCTATTACACCGAGGGTGGGCCACCAGATTCTCTATATGCTAAGCAAAAATCAGGATTCATGGATGGGGAACTATATTTGGCCTGGTTTGAAAAATTGTTCTTGAAACATGCCCCATCGGTAAGGCCACTTCTGTTGATCCAGGATGGTCATGCATCCCACTTCACAGTGGATATTCTTGAGAGTGCCATTAAGAATGACATAATCATCTTCCCCCACACACCACACACCTACTTCAGCCCCTAGACGTAGCTGTCTTCAAATCAATGAAGACAGCGTTGGCTCGCGTTCTTCAGGCTTCTCGACTGGTCAGATCTGATTACTGGATTTCAAAGACGGATTTTGCACGCGTATTTAAAACTGTTTTCGAGCAATCCATGACACCAGGCAACATTATGATTTGGCTCGCGTTCTTCAGGCTTCTCGACTGGTCAGATCTGATTACTGGATTTCAAAGACGGATTTTGCACGCGTGTTTAAAACCGTTTTCGAACAATCCATGACACCAGGCAACATTATGAATGGTTTCCGGAAATCAGGGATCTCTCCATTCAACCCAAATGCCATCGAAAAGGATTTCCTGATGCCGTCCAAGAAGATGCCGTCTTCCGACACTGTTCTCCATGATCCATCAAAGAGTAATTCCCTAGATGTCCTCGCTGACGTTGCAGTTGCTACGGAACCACTACCTGGGACAACTCCAGTCGTGCCAGTACGCCTACCCAATCACACACAATCCAATACATATACCTCTGATTCATTCTCATCACACCAATCCATCGCTGATGATCGAACTCCTGCGACTGGTTTGCCCCCCACATCACACCCATCCATTGCTGATCAGGCTCCAGTGACCAGTTTACTTCCCACCGAATCCAACCAACAGAACACCATCACGACAACCACGAGTCATAGTATATCTGATCCTACCCCATCCTACTCACCCTATATGTACAACTTTTTGGTAGAACACAACATCATCCCCAGGTCACTTGGACATATTCTCATTCCCCCGTCTGACAGACCAGTGAACAAGAGGAAACCGAGAAACACGAATAAAGCAAGAGTGTTGACGCATGACGATATAATTAATGACCTTAGGGCAAAGGAAGAAAAGAAGAAGCAAAATGAAGAAGACAAAATGAGAAGGAAAGAAGAACGGGAACGAAGAAAAAAAGAGAAACTGGAGAAAGAGGAAGAACGAAAGAAACTTCGCGAGGAAAGAAACAGAAAGAGAAAGGGGAACCATAGCACTGAATTGCAAGGAAAACATAAGAATTGATCACACTGGAGTGGGGAGTGTTGCTCCCCCCCCCCCGAAACATTCATCATTGCGACATAGCACTATTCTTCAATGCAAGAATTATTAAATTCAACAGGGTGTCCGTATCAGTATTGATTTAATGAGTCTTCCTTCTTTGCAGTGATTGTGCGAAANAATTGTACCCAGGGTAGAGTTTGTCTTGACAAAGTGTACCCAGCTTCCCATATGTATACCTGATGACGAGATTGGTATCCATGTCTCTGAATGCTGGTTACATCGCTTTCATTTCGGCCATTTCATTCCGGGTTTTAGTAAAGGTAAAGTATGAAATATTGCTTGAGGTTGCCCTGGTCGACCCAACTTACGACATTTTGACCGGCAAGGCGGAGTTGCCATGTAACTTTGCGATACCAATTGTCTAAAACAACACAAAGGCGTATCTGTGAACAGAAACTTATTGATAAATTTGACTGTTTAAACAATGGACTGAACCGAGACAGTGGATTCCTGTCCCACTATAACTTTTGATTGTGACTTGTGATTACTACAATCTCCACAGCTCACACCTCTTTTTGAACTCGTATGTTTATAATTCCTCTTGCTAATCCCTGTATTTACATTTTGCTACTCTGTATATAGCTTGCCATTTCCAAAAGTTTTCATACCTGATGAAGACACAGTAAGTGTCGAAAGCTTGTATCGGGTCCTCGGACCAATAAATAGTTGATCTTCAACAAGGTGTCGCACTCATTTTCTATGTATATGAGCTCTTGTTAGGTTGAGTTGGGGAAGTTGCGTTAGTTCAGCACTGTGTTGTGCATGAGACTACGATTACAATCTACGTGTTACGCTTGTCATCTTTAAGGTGACTCGGAATGGCGTTCGCTGATTGGGCGCTTTTTCTCAGGCGCCAAACACTCCAGCAAATCGGGCGAATTCTCTCTGGGGTTAGTGCGCGGTGACGAAGGGAGCGAGCGCTAAGAACCCCTGATGTTCTCAGTGCGCGGTGGCGAAGGGAGCGAGTGCTAAGAACCCCTGATGTCCTCAGGATGGATCAGTGTCAGATTTCTAGGACTTCCGACAAAGAACATGCAGTAAGATCATTGCTCGAAAGGGCAGAAAATTACTGCCATACCTCCTATAATTTGGGACTAGGGAGACAAGATCAATCCCTACAACTTTTCAAAAGGGACCCACAGTAAATTTTCAAGGACTTAGGAGCTGTAGGCCTAGTTCGAGGCTATCCGTTATTTCATGATTTACGCTGAATATCAACGTACCTTTTGCTAGCTTGCGACACTGTCCACTTCCGCCGTCGATTCATTAGGCCTATACTTTTTAGAAGTAACCAGTGTGATGGTCTGGGCCTGTGACGTCACAGGCTTCCCCCCTGGGTTGTCAAGGCCCGTTGCCAAATAGTTGATTTTCATTAGGTAATTTTGGCGGTCATCGAGTCATTGCGCCGTCGAGTCATCGAGTGAACATGGTGAAGTACAACAATTCCGTCCAGACTATATACGGGGGGGAGGCGTGGCTCCTCCTTTTGTTAGCATAACATCAACTGTTTTTTGTACAATAGTATGTGACAAAGGTAAAAACGCAGATTGAAATACATGTATTATAACGCTTAATTTGTTTTGATATAAAAAAATATTTTAAAATTTTCTAGGCGAGCTGCGAGGCCCTTCGCCGGTGCAGGATTTTTGGCGGTGGCCCATAACGATCGCCTTCGATGGTCCTGACCATAGTCTGGCCAAATATACTGGATGTGCGCCTGATGATACGCGTGGAATACAATCATAAGCTGCGTTTACCAGACATCCGGAATGTGGTATAGGGCCGCGGAATCCCCGGCGGAAGCGATATGTTGTATGCGAAATGCATTGCATTTTCCGCTTCCGCGTTCCGCAATCCGCATTCCGTGTGTCAGCTATGGCTGCTTTTCCACGAGGCGTTTGCGGGCGCGGAATAGGAGGCGGGCGCGGTTGCGAGTGAAACAGCTAAAGGGAAGTACGTTGGATTGATTTTTTCTACCCGCGCCCGCCTCCTATTCCGCGCCCGCAAACGCCTCGTGGAAAAGCAGCCTAAAGCTGGTTTTCCACGAGACGTTTGCGGGCGCGGAATAGGAGGCGGGCGCGGGTACGGGTCAAATAGCTAATGGGAAATACGTTGGATCGATCTTTTCAACCCGCGTCCGCCACCTATTCCGCGCCCGCAAACGTCTCGT
>NMRB01003422.1:30734-41389 GCA_002633025.1 Notospermus geniculatus | reverse complement strand
CGCACCCGCGCCCGCCTCCTATTCCGCGCCCGCAAACGTCTCGTGGAAAAGCAGCCTAAAGCTGCTTTTCCACGAGGCGTTGTTTGCGGGCGCGGAATAAAGAGGCGGGCGCGGGTGGAAAAAATCGATCCAACGTATTTCCCTTTAGCTGTTTCACTCACACCCGCTCCCGCCACCGAAACCGCGTCCGCAAACGTCTCGTGGAAAAGCTTCTGTCTTTGTGATGTTGTCGTTATGCATTGTTTGTTACAGAGATCATCAGACATCGGGGTCTGTAACGAGACCGAAGTGTTAAATGTGGGATAGGCGTTGGCAATATTTTTTTGAAAAGTTAGTTGCAGAGTAGCTAGTAGGGGGAGGGGACGTGTTGGGTGGTTGTTGTCATGGTTGTCTTGGAGTTGTTGGCCACTGTGTGATTATCATTATGTTGGTGGTGGGATGTGTCGAATGTCTACGACGTTGATTGACGTCAGCGAAAGTCATTTGATTTTTGGTGATTGACGGCTGTCAGTTGCTGCAATCACTTGTTGGTAGCTGATGCGATAGTGTCATTATTAGCCAATGAATGCCGTGGTCTGATGACGACGTAGTCCAGTGATCTGTTGGGGTGGTGGGAGCTATTTTCGGTAGCCAATTCCAACTGTTGCGTTTTTTATACACCCTGTAGAACCGTTATTCATTTTTCAATAAAGTTTTTATTGTAAGCGGACTCAGTCGATCAATACCAGCTCACCTTTTTTGTTGAAAAGTTGTAAATTGATAAATGAAATCAGTTCTTTGTGGTTCTGTTACTGTAGCGAAGAGTGTGTCGTGTTGACTGGCTAATTAGAGAGGTTTCGCAAATCTGACGAAACACGAAGTACGATATACGAAATTAGACTACATTTCCATTTCCATGACGTAATATATTTCAGGAGACGGTTGGTACCACAAATGCTAGTATCGCCTGCTGTACAAGAGCGTCTTTCAGCGGATGACGTTAAACCAAAAGAGTTATGGTCTATATTAAACTTTGAAATTTATCTTTCGTTTCCACTCCGTATCTACGAAGTGGAAATTTAAAAATTCAAGGTGCAAAATAACTCTCTCGGTCGCATATGATATGCTAAAAGACGCACTGGCAGCGGGGACATTTGTGGTACCAACCATACCCTGAAATAGGCCTACATTACGTCATGGAAATGAAGTCCAATTTCGTATTTCGTACTTCGTGTTTCGTGAGACTTGCGAAACCTCACTTTTATTAAGTGTTGAACATGACAATGATGAGCCGCCAGAAACCATCAGTATTTAATACATAGCTGTTTAATTTTGAGAAGATGTGCCACTCGACGCAACTGGGCATCCCGAAGTCTAGATTCGTGTCTTGTTCATACGAGTCAACAGCCAGGTTCCCGTGGTCAATATCGCTTCCTCACGATTGCCAACGCAATGTCTCGGAGATTTTCAATCGGGTTTGCGTCGGGAGAAAGCGACGGCCAGTCGGGCAAACCCGCCAAATATCTGTGAGGGAAGTCCTGCCTGCGGTCTAACGAAGGTTCTCATCTTCCTCCGAATCTCGAGATACGTTGCTTCACCTGTTTGATCATTGCAGGTTATGATTGGTTAAAGGACCATGGTATTGCCACATTTTCTCGACAGCCGGCGCCACCGCGTCACTCTCCAGCCCAGGCCCTAACTACGTTGTCGGCGAATTGACCCGATTTACTACTGACATTTTGTTAATGCATTTTTGTAGTTCGTTTTGCTGCCGCTAGGTCGCTCCCTCTACGTCGGCAGTCAAATTACCCATCAGAGATCGCATACCGTGGTCCTTTAACACTGTGGATCATAGTGGCCGCGCTAAATCGGGACTTTAAAGTCTCTGACGAGGAATATGATATGAGTACCGACCAGAATGGGACGTTTATTTCTAGTTTGTCTTAACATCTACGTTTGCGTCATTTGTGACGCAACTATGTACAAAGGTGAAGCAAATAGTAAACGGGGTAAGGAAACTGTTCGTCTGCGCTCTACAACAGCATATTCCACGTCCCACAGTTTTATTTGACAGTGTTTTTTTTAATCAGCTGGCACGACGCGTTAATTGTGGCCAGCCGTTGAATTTTAGAGTTAGCTCTCTCTGTTGATATCTTCACATTCCATCAGAATGAGTTTGATTTTATTCACATACCTGTGGTGCTGTTAACAACTCGGCCATCTATCTCAAGATCCACCCATATTTCGGGGGATAGATAGCCCTACCTTTTCAAATTCTTACTTCTGTCGTGCTTTCTTTGCAGCGATTGTTTCGGTGCGATTTGACAGCGATGACGCTGGCTTGAGGTAGGCCTACCCTTGCACAGTGTATGTCATTGGTAAAAACCATAACTTTGGTGTCATCTTCACATCCTCACGAAAGTTCCAGAAAGCTTCAGAATGTTTGCAGATTTTTCAAATGCATGGGGCGCCATATCGAATGTGTCGTGCACTGTTAGAAATAACAGAAGATTTTACAGAAAATCTGTGCAGCAGATCGAGTCCCCAGCACTGGCTCTGTAAAATTACAGAGCGATCTGTAAAACTACAGACTTAAATAAATGTTAACAGAGGCTTGACTGGAGGCTGACCAAATTATATTTTCATACTGATCTCAGAAGGCATCATAATTGGATGTCCAATGGAGTCCAACCAATATAGGAAAACATGAATCATACCATAAAAATTATGTAAATTTACAGAAAGTGCAGGCACTTTCTGTAAAATTACTGCAAAATTACTACTGTAAAATTAATAATTTCTAACAGTGTGGTTATCTTTCGGTCTCGAGGGTCTCCACAGTTGTTGACACATTAAGGTACCATACAGTAGCTACCAGTCTCGAGGTACTCAGCAGGTGTCGACATCGGTCTCGAGATACGCTACAGCGTTCACAGTCTGCAAGCACTCCACAGTACAATGTAATTGATATCGGTCCCGTGGTATTCTAGAGTACACTCACTAGGCGTGCGGGACAAGGCCAAAAAGTCGCTTATTTTAGGAGTAGGGTGCAAGTCTCGTAAGACAAGCTACTTTTGCATTTTTCTTAGAGTATAGGTCCTGGCTCGTTCGCAGATGGAATTCTACCAATTTCGTCCCAGCCGAACATGCTTAAAATTTGAACTGAAAGCGACAACCTCATTTTACCAGCAGCAACAAGATTTTGGGGTAGGGGAAATGTAAATTACCATAACTCTTGATTGAGGGCTCCTAGAAACCTGTTCGACCACTCAAAATAAAGGTCTTGAAGTGCTCTATCTGATGATGTATGATTTATGCAAATTGCGATTATGATGACGTCACAACAAGTGGAAAGGTCACGGAAAGTCGTACTTGCTTCAAATTTTCGGCAAATTCATCACGAAAGTTTTCCTGAGGCAAAAATAACCAGGTAGATTTTAATAAAATTCAGGGCAAATGTGCTCTAGACTGTACAAAATCATATTTAAGTGTCAAAAAGTTACAGGGTACAGGTGAGGGGTACGGCCGCAAGGGGGCGCAGTTGGGGGTAATTTGCCCCATTTTGTTTTTTTGCGCATTTGGCTTGTAATTGTTATGCAAAATCACCCACTGGTAGTTTTATCGAAAATACCTGACCGTAAGATGGCCTAATTCAATTATTTCATCCTTAATTTTAATGGAAATGAATTATATTTTTCAACTTCAATTGCAGTTTTTCCGATTTCTCTGTTCTTTTGCACATTACACTTCGCTTCAGTTTTTCTCAGTCGTCAGACAATTTGTAGTCGCACATAGCCCTGTTACAATCTCTCACGAATGAATTGCACCTTCTGACATGTCTGAACGCTTGAACATTCATGTGGGCCTACCCTGACGTCATCAGTCTATAAATGCAGTCACTACTCCATTATAGCTAAAGTGTTATACACTAGTGCAATGTTATACGCCCGGATTAGACGCATCCCGCAAATGATGATATTCAACGAAGATTCACCTTGAATTTCGAAAATGTTTCATTTACAGTACTTTTTGTCGATCAAGGTATGTACTTTTATGTTGACAGAAATGATGATGAGCTAGATCCATCTCTTGAATGGACACGTTCTCCTGGCCCCACGATCCACTCTTCCCGTGCAAACGTTCGACGTCAAACTACATGAAAAGTGTTATGTATCATTGTTATTGCCTGGCCCATTGCTGCTATGTGGTGGATGACAAAAGGGTACAGAGGCGTTATTTTGCTGGCAGGGAGCTGTCGTAGTATTGCACTACTGGACTGCATTAACGAATACTAAAAGCTAATCTCATCAAGTAAGGTTACCTCAGGGAAACGAAAGGCGGACTGGCGAAGAAATTGAAAATCATCAAAAATCAACCATCAGAGTCAAAGCAAATGAAATGTGGTGACTTTTTTACACAGTACAGTGGAACCCCTCTAAATCGACCACCCATGGGACCGGAGCCAAGTGGTCCATTTAGAGGGTGGTCGCTTTAGCCAGGTTGAGATCCGGAGGTGTATTTATGCAGAAAAGCAGACTGACCATAGCAAGTCAACTGTAGGTTAATTTGGATGCTCATACCATGCCTCTTAATTACTGAACGGACTAAATTTGAGATTTAGGTGAGGACTTATACATGTTCAGGGCCCTTTGATCACATGAATTAGCAACTAAAGTGACCACTAATTAACCGGTACACAGACAATTAGCAACATTTCCTTTGAAGTCCAAATTGCCCAGTTTAACTAAAATGTCCACTTTGATTGCTAAATCATGTGGTCAAAGGTGAATATGATGATTAAAAAAGTTGACTTATGGCCAGGGATCATCCAAACTGCTGTGTTTGGCTAAACATAGTCACCAGCCATCATAAAAAGTGTACAAAATCTCACATCTTGGAAGCTTTGTTTGGCTTGGCTAATGGCGTTGTGGCCATGAATGTCATTCTGACCATCTCCATATTCTGACTGAGGTAATCCATGTACATGAACATGTATTTCAAAAGAGCCCATGTTCGATCTACTTCCGTGGTCATGGTCGATTTAGAGGGGTTGAAGTGAAGCTTGGGACCCGCCATTTGGGTGGTCACGGTCGGGGTAGAGGGGTGGTCGAGTAAGCTAATGGAAAATGTGAAGGATTTCATTGGGACCGACAAAAATCGGTCGATTTAGAGGGGCGGTCAAACTGAGGGGTTCCACAGTATTTCCTTCTTCAGCTGATGTGAAATGGCAAACTGCATCATTTGCTTTGGCGAAAAGGGACCTCTGCCCGAAGAGGAAAGGAAGCGAAGGTGACACCGAGAGGCTTGGGTACCCTAGAATCAGCCTGCCGGGATCGCCAAGATGATGTCGCAGAAAGATTACTTCCGCTGCTTGAGAGTCCTGGTGAAAGTACCGGAATTAAGTTTCACTCGAAATGTAGAAGTGACTAGATAAATGCCAAAAATTTAACTTCACTAAAGAAAAGACGCGCAGAATCAGGGACTGGCGATGGTGAGCCTTCAGACAAAAAGCCAAAGCGGTTGTCCAGGGGGGGGGGGTAACCTCATCCTTTTCCGCCAGGGAAGTGTACGAGACTTTTAAAGAAACGCTTGATGCAGGATCACCGGTCTTGATGCCAGAAATCTGCAAGCGCTACACGAAGCAATAATCGGTTTTGGGGTAGAACCGGAGGTGGCCAGTCAGACCCGCTCATTTTTTGTAAAAGATAAGTTGAATTCTCCGCTTCGTCTGACCTTTTGATAGAGGCGTTTAGAATATTTGCACGAACACCTGCCGGATGCATACTAACTCTGGAGAGGCGTTTGCCCTTCTTCTCACCTTCACTACAGATAAAACAATGGTCATCCCTGGAAAAGGATGAGGTTACTTCCCTGGACAACCGCTTTGGCTTTTTGTCTGAAGGCTCACCATCGCCAGTCCCTGATTCTGCGCGTCTTTTCTTTAGTGAAGTTAAATTTTTGGCATTTATCTAGTCACTTCTACATTTCGAGTGAAACTTAATTCCGGTACTTTCACCAGGACTCTCAAGCAGCGGAAGTAATCTTTCTGCGACATCATCTTGGCGATCCCGGCAGGCTGATTCTAGGGTACCCAAGCCTCTCGGTGTCACCTTCACTTCCTTTCCTCTTCGGGCAGAGGTCCCTTTTCGCCAAAGCAAATGATGCAGTTTGCCATTTCACATCAGCTGAAGAAGGAAATACTGTGGAACCCCTCAGTTTGACCGCCCCTCTAAATCGACCGATTTTTGTCGGTCCCAATGAAATCCTTCACATTTTCCATTAGCTTAGTCGACCACCCCTCTACCCCGACCGTGACCACCCAAATGGCGGGTCCCAAGCTTCACTTCAACCCCTCTAAATCGACCATGACCACGGAAGTAGATCGAACATGGGCTCTTTTGAAATACATGTTCATGTACATGGATTACCTCAGTCAGAATATGGAGATGGTCAGAATGACATTCATGGCCACAACGCCATTAGCCAAGCCAAACAAAGCTTCCAAGATGTGAGATTTTGTACACTTTTTATGATGGCTGGTGACTATGTTTAGCCAAACACAGCAGTTTGGATGATCCCTGGCCATAAGTCAACTTTTTTAATCATCATATTCACCTTTGACCACATGATTTAGCAATCAAAGTGGACATTTTAGTTAAACTGGGCAATTTGGACTTCAAAGGAAATGTTGCTAATTGTCTGTGTACCGGTTAATTAGTGGTCACTTTAGTTGCTAATTCATGTGATCAAAGGGCCCTGAACATGTATAAGTCCTCACCTAAATCTCAAATTTAGTCCGTTCAGTAATTAATAGGCATGGTATTAGCATCCAAGTTAACCTACAGTTGACTTGGTATGGTCGGTCTGCTTTTCTGCATAAATACACCTCCGGATCTCAACCTGGCTAAAGCGACCACCCTCTAAATGGACCACTTGGCTCCGGTCCCATGGGTGGTCGATTTAGAGGGGTTCCACTGTACTGTGTAAAAAAGTCACCACATTTCATTTGCTTTGTACTCTGATGGTTGATTTTTGATGATTTTCAATTTCTTCGCCAGTCCGCCTTTCGTTTCCCTGAGGTAACCTTACTTGATGAGATTAGCTTTTAGTATTCGTTAATGCAGTCCAGTAGTGCAATACTACGACAGCTCCCTGCCAGCAAAATAACGCCTCTGTACCCTTTTGTCATCCACCACATAGCAGCAATGGGCCAGGCAATAACAATGATACATAACACTTTTCATGTAGTTTGACGTCGAACGTTTGCACGGGAAGAGTGGATCGTGGGGCCAGGAGAACGTGTCCATTCAAGAGATGGATCTAGCTCATCATCGTTTCTGTCAACATAAAAGTACATACCTTGATCGACAAAAAGTACTGTAAATGAAACATTTTCGAAATTCAAGGTGAATCTTCGTTGAATATCATCATTTGCGGGATGCGTCTAATCCGGGCGTATAACATTGCACTAGTGTATAACACTTTAGCTATAATGGAGTAGTGACTGCATTTATAGACTGATGACGTCAGGGTAGGCCCACATGAATGTTCAAGCGTTCAGACATGTCAGAAGGTGCAATTCATTCGTGAGAGATTGTAACAGGGCTATGTGCGACTACAAATTGTCTGACGACTGAGAAAAACTGAAGCGAAGTGTAATGTGCAAAAGAACAGAGAAATCGGAAAAACTGCAATTGAAGTTGAAAAATATAATTCATTTCCATTAAAATTAAGGATGAAATAATTGAATTAGGCCATCTTACGGTCAGGTATTTTCGATAAAACTACCAGTGGGTGATTTTGCATAACAATTACAAGCCAAATGCGCAAAAAAACAAAATGGGGCAAATTACCCCCAACTGCGCCCCCTTGCGGCCGTACCCCTCACCTGTACCCTGTAACTTTTTGACACTTAAATATGATTTTGTACAGTCTAGAGCACATTTGCCCTGAATTTTATTAAAATCTACCTGGTTATTTTTGCCTCAGGAAAACTTTCGTGATGAATTTGCCGAAAATTTGAAGCAAGTACGACTTTCCGTGACCTTTCCACTTGTTGTGACGTCATCATAATCGCAATTTGCATAAATCATACATCATCAGATAGAGCACTTCAAGACCTTTATTTTGAGTGGTCGAACAGGTTTCTAGGAGCCCTCAGTCAAGAGTTATGGTAATTTACATTTCCCCTACCCCAAAATCTTGTTGCTGCTGGTAAAATGAGGTTGTCGCTTTCAGTTCAAATTTTAAGCATGTTCGGCTGGGACGAAATTGGTAGAATTCCATCTGCGAACGAGCCAGGACCTATACTCTAAGAAAAATGCAAAAGTAGCTTGTCTTACGAGACTTGCAACCTCGACCCCCAAAACGGCCTTGTCCCGCACGCCTACACTGGCCATAAGTATTGCAACATAGGTTTGTTCTTAATTTCTCGGTAGTCAGTCATTGGTCTTTGATTTTCAAGTGTGGATGTGATACTTTGAGGTGTAATAAGCCTGTTGGTTCGAGAAGTTTTAAGGAAAAGTGAATATATCACGGAAATATCCGAATATCAATATATCACCAATTTGAGATCTCGAACATTTTGAAGTGCAAGACTACCAAATTGTTACCAAATGAAGACAACGGAAATTCATTCACAACTGCAAAAACGTTAAGCTGAAAATGCGCATCATTTTTGTGTTATTTGACATGAACAAATTCCAATTTGTCAAAAATCGAGGTTTGTTTTGAGAAAAGTTCAATTTTCTTGATAACTGTGGCTTTTCATTGGACGAAACTGGCATGGTGGGACACATGAGATGTCAACTTTACATCAGCAGCGTAATCTCATGAAAAATCTCATTTTTTCAGTTTTTGATAATTTTCGATAATATCAAATATTTTTGTTCGCAGTTGATATTTTAAAAAAATTTTCTTGCAAATACTTGCTCATCATCAGGCTTCATTATTGTGAAAAGAAAAGAATGATCCAGTATCACATGAAGATTTTGTCATTTTCATGTTTTGATATTTCTTTTTCATGGCTTGATATTTTCATCAGCAGCGAGATTTTTCAGTCCGTATGGGCAAGAGCATGTTTTCCCATAGGCCCCTGATATCGTGTGGCCCCAAAAAATGACCCCTAAGGATTTTTCAATAAATTTAACACTTTGCAAGTGTTGTTTACACTTTTCTTGATATTTTAGACATGCAAATGTATGGATATCACCAATCTGTTGCAAAACATTCAGCCCTAAATATCAAACAGTTTTGACACGACGAAGGAATCAAAATTACGAGTCGAAGAATTTGATGCCGGACTGAAACAAATGTCCGGAGACGCAAAACGTATCACATTGAAATTAAACACCGTGTATTTCATTGACCACCATATGGAATTTTCTGAAATTTGGCCTGCATAAAGAAGGAGATCTTCGCTGTTCAGGTACCGAAAATTCCAATTCCCACACCCGTTAGGTGCAGTGACAGTGCACGTTTCGGTACCAGATTCTATTTTCGCTCTAGCAAACGAGCTGTTCGTGGCATGAACGTGAAATTTGTACCATGGACGCAGAAAGTCCTGTAGATAATGCAGGTGAAATCTCAGAAAATTCCGTCAGATGGTATGAAACATATGAAGTGTTTAAGTTCGATGTGATCCCCGCATGACATTTATTTCACTCCGGCATCAATTTTTGGACATATAATTTTGATTTTTTTTTCGTTGTGTCAAAACCATTCAATATTTAGTGCTGATACCTTTACAATAGATGGATAATATCCGTATATCTGCGTGTCCAAAATATCAAGGGCCCAGCTTTTATAGTACACGTATTGAAATTATTGAAACGTCCTTGGGGGGGGGGGGTCATTTTTTGGGCCACCCGATTATATCGGGTGGGCCAAAAAAACTGGATCATTTGTTACCTGCCCGTAACTTGTACAATTCCAATAGTGAGTCAATGATATTTGGTATGTTATATCATAAGGTTTCGAAGTTATGGGGAAAGGGGCCGAGGAAATAAGATGTTCTGCGGTATGGCTGGGATCATTTCACTATTACTGCACAGATTTCAACCAAACTTGGTATGATAATAGTGGTGGGGCTAGGAGACCTTCTGGTACCACCCATCACTCTGTTATGTAATCCCTAGCAACAGCATAGCAACTCCATTGTTCTGCAATGTTCCTGGGATCATTTCACTATTTCTGAACAGAATTTAACCAAACCTTGTAGGATGATAATGGGGAGGTTAAGTTACGTCATGGTACCAGTCATTATCCATTTATATAATCCCTAGCAACAGCATAGCAACTCCATTGTTCTGTGCTACCCCTGTGATCATTTCAATATTACTGATTAGAATTCAACCAAACCTTCTATGATGATAATGGGGAGGATAAGCTACGTCATGGTACCACTCATTATCCAATTATGTAATCCCTAGCAACAGCATAGCAACTCCATTGTTCTGTGGTACCCCTGGGATCATTTCAATATTACTGATTAGAATTCAGCCAAACCTTGTAGGATGATAATGGGTAGGGTAAGCTACGTCAAGGTACTAGTCATTACCCAATTATGTAATCCCTAGCAACAGCATAGCAACTCCATTGTTCTGCGGTACCCCTGGGATCATTTCAATATTACTGATTAGAATTCAACCAAACCTTGTAGGATGATAATGGGGAGG